>JARYHS010007378.1:0-14319 GCA_031002005.1 Vandiemenella viatica
TGAGGCTAGGGATACTCGTCGTCAACGTTGCGGTCGACTACGTTTGGATCGCCGCATTGTGCACCAAGGACATCGTAACCTCTTCACATCTTCCATGGGTGCCATTTTTCAACAGGACAATGCTCGTCCAGACACGGCACATGTCTCTATGAACTATTTGATATTGAGGTACTCCCGTGGCCAGTGAGATCCATAAATGTCTCTAATATAACATATATGGGGCAGCTGCTACGTCAACGCTGTCCCAGTTCCACTATCCAGGATATCAAGGACCAGTTACAACAGTTGTGGGCCATCTTGCCTTAGGGGAGGATGCAATGGATTTAAGGCACCCTTTTAAAGTCGCATCCAGGCCAGAGAGAATGCAACCTGACACTGATAAATGGGCTCATACTGCCAAGTTCTTTGTAAATTTGACTCGATTTTGTAATCACTGAAATAACATCACATACCCCCTCAACCCATGAAGTTTCATTTTGTTTCCTCCTCCTCGTCTTGGTGCTTCACTTTAATTTGTCAGGCAATGTAATTGGTGTGTTTTTGAATTCAGCCCAGTAATTTATTACACCCAGACGGTGTAGTCCATTGCGTCAGTTTGAGACACGACAAGCGGTACATGTTTGCAGCTGGTGTGGGACCCACTGTGTAAGCTGTTCCCATTGTCTGAGTTGCGGTTCCCACAGAAGACAGATTTGCGCAACTTAGAGTGCAATCGCGTCGCGTCAGGCGTGACGCAAAGCCCATTAGGAACGGTAAAGAACGAGCCAGACAATGGGCCCGTCGTGCCACCAGCATCGCCTCTAATAGCTAGGCATACACACACACATTTGTGCGCCAGCAATTCCGTGGTGATCCATACAGACGATAAAATATGTGTGTTAATTGTCTAACGACGAGCCGCATCACAAGCCAATAACAATTGTTACAATTTGTACGTGGCGAGCATGCGCGACGGTAACCATACACACAGATATCTCACTTAAGAATTCACTCGCGGCAGATAAGACTTGCTGAGTATCTAACAAGGAAGATGAGCAAAAAATTTGTGGCTGATTTAATTGCGACATATCAGCAACATACTACATTTGGAATGTGAAACCAAAAAGAGGACGCGACCAGAAATTTTTTTAAAATAGTCAATTGATAGAGATTGGTGGGAAATATAATATAAAAGTTGACAGTGCATTAATAAAAAAGAAAATCAACTCGGAGTGCTTTTCGCAAGATATATATTTATATAAAATGAAAATTCAGCAAGAAGTCTAATAGGCGAAGACGAAATCTACAAAACTAATTTACGCTATTACTACGACTTACTACTGTTTACGAGAGATCAACACGAACCAGTGGACAGTATAGGAAGCCAAAATTGTGAAGGAGAACATGAAGGATATTGAGGAAATGTAGACTATATGAAAATGTATCTGTGCATTTATGTAATACTGAAGAAAATGCTTTTCAAATAGTACGAGTAGCAGTATATGATCGTGTTTATAATCTTCCTGCAACCACTTTTTTTTGTCATACTGTCCATTTCTTATTCTTTTTTACAACTCTAATATAAGCTGCTCCGTGAATAAATACGTTTATTTGTGTAGAACTTAAAAACCCGTTTCATTTCAATATTGTCACGTCGCTTGTAACATAACCTCACTACACTTGGATAGCGATGTTTTGGAATTCCCAGTGAGCCGCGAGCCAGGAAATTATGACGGATTAATCCGTAGACCATTACCATAAACACAATTTGAGCGCGGCGAGCCAGCTGAACGACAAATGTGTGATACTGATGTTCCTGTGTATAGTATGGGCTCCCGCAAGTACAGGATCGTCGCGAGAATATCCGCACGCAAATCTTCAGCGAGCTTACTGGCGCGCAAATGTGTGTGTGTATGGGCTGCTATAACTAGCCACTCTCTGTCGCTGTGTTTAATCCTGCATCAGGTGCCATTGCGCAATAACACATCTTGCTTGTTTTAGGGTGAAATAAAAACTTTCAAAATGTTGAAAAGTACCTGTCATAACCAATGTTTTAAATTTCTGTGATACCGGAACAAATCCGTAAACATACTAATTGATAGCTTTTCAATAATAAAGTTGTTTTGCTTCAAGATCCTCTAAGTAGGACACTTAAAAAAAAGTCTTCAGTATACGAGAAATTATAGTATGACATGTAGTCGATAATTTTTTGTCTAGAAACGATATAAATCAATTGCTTCTTCCCACAATACATATAGTCATTAGCTATTTATACAGATTTTGATCGGGACAATTAGCTCTAAAATTATGAAAATACCAACCAAATTAATGCTGTAGATTTTTGGTGATACCAGTTCATACCCTCAGACAGATGCAGCTGGCTTACAGATTTATAGCAGTAAAGAATAGACTAGGTTTTCTCCGTGAATAGAGTAAAGTTCGCGTCATTTTCTTGTAGAGTAGTAAATCATCATTATTAATTTACTAGTATTTGGTAACTTACTAAATCCAGTTCGAAACTAAAATCAAATTTATATAAGAGCAAGAAATAAGAAGTATCTCGAATCTTATATAAAAAGTAGAAATCCATGCAAAATAGAAAGCCTATAAGATTATAGCATTACTGGTATTCAGTTAACCCAATTAACAGAAGTCATTAATTTTAACATCCTATTTTTCTCGAAAAGTAAGCGACTCGTATACAGTAGTTTAGTATCCAGACTGGAAAGCGTACTATAAATTAAATGCTCAGAACATATTTTAAATTTCAACTCCTTCGCCAATTGATGT
The DNA here is from genome assembly GCA_031002005.1 of Vandiemenella viatica. NCBI lineage: Eukaryota > Metazoa > Arthropoda > Insecta > Orthoptera > Morabidae > Vandiemenella > Vandiemenella viatica. Next base: position 2,770 of record JARYHS010007378.1, read on the forward strand.
AGCGAGATGACAGACACATACCAGAGATTTTAATTCAGACCCTTTGCTCTCAAACTGTGGTTTTTGCGTCAGAAACTGTTGGGTAATTTTTTTGTGGAACAAACACACACAAAAAATGACAAAAATTTGAGTTCAAGGTCCTCTTGTTGTTTTCAATCTGCTTAAAGATATTTTTTTTATATTCCGTACTTATGATTTTACGCCTCGTCGACGTCGAGATCATTACAGGTGGGAAAGGAGTGAGAGGCAAGGAACAGGAAGGGATTTGTCAATGGCCTTTTTGAAGGCGTTGAGTGATTGGAGAAACCCTGGAAATCCAAAATCTGGATAGCCGGATGGGGATTCGAACCTTCATCCTGCGGAATGCAAAGCAAAAACGTTACCGCTAATCCACCACGCTCGGGCTTTTAAATAAAAAATCGCTGTAAAGCAGAGAGACCGTCCTTTTTACAGTTTCATAATGGTATAGATCAGGGGCGTACCAATCGGAAATGGCGCCTAGGGCAAGCATCGAAGTTGCGCCCTTTGGTAAACTATCTATATAAAACAAACAGATTTATGAAATAAAACAATTATTAACATTAATAAACACTATTATTTTCTGTTTAGAGCAAAATTATTTTATAATCTTAAAATTAAAATGGCACTTTCTTAGTCTTCTGCGATGCAAATAGATTAATAACATTTCGAAATCTGTTTCTTCTCGCTTTATACTGAACCAAGCTAGACCGCATAAACTTTCTTGACCCATTGTAGGTATTAGTTTTAGTTTACTGAAAGATCGCTCGCAACTTGCGATACATATTGCAATCGTAAGCATAATCTGAATTGAAATGCGCAGATTGGGAAGACGCCCTCATCTCCGTCCTCAACAATGAATTCAAGAAGCTCTTCAGATCTTTTTATGTTGTGGATATTAGCATTTGAACATCCAATATTGCTTCGTATCTGTTCTACGTTAACATCACAACCATAGACGTCTCAAAATTCTTTAGATTTCTTTTTTAAATGGTCATGATCGTCAATGCTGTACCACAGACTTTAATATCTAGGAGAAATCCAAATCTTACTCCGTTTCATGCAGACGACTGAAACTTTCGCTCATTTCAAGCACAACACTATCCAGCGATCCATACATACTCGTTCCATAATATCTCTGGTTTTGTTTATCGTGGCAACCAGATTTGTAGCTCCGCTAATTTAGCTTTAAAAAATAGTTTATTGCGTTATAGTTGGACTTTTCATAAGTGATCATTAATCATTATTCACCGTAGTGTTCCAGAGACTTAGTCTCGGAACACTATGGCAGGAAACTCCGAAATATACCTCCAATCAGTCAGTCAGTGGGCGCGGCGTTACATTCACACAACAGAATGGAGAATGCAGAGAAAGAGACAGTTTGGGGCAATGAAGAACTCCAGGCCCCTCTGTCACCTCAAGACAACAGCCAATTTCCAGTCATTCATCTACCGCAACACGGACAAGCATACCCTGAACTCCACCCGCACTCAGCAATAGAAGAGATGCAACTCGACCAGTTGGAAGCTCCCACTGCTCTTCAACAATCTCGACAGACTCCAAAAGGGCGACTCCACTCCCGCCCACGTTCACGCTCGCCGCAGGGGATCAACCATCCTAACCCGTGAGTAAACGAGCGAAACAATTTGACTTAAAAGTGCAACAGGTAGAAGGTTTAGAAGCAATGACGCAGCCTAGTAATGTAATAGTTCCACTAGCTACGGAAAGCACACCCACTTACGATTCAAGCTCAACCCTAGTACTAACATCTCAACCGCAGTCGGCTTCAATTAGCACCAAGCTAGCCCTAATAACCGTTTAAATCAAAATAATCAAAGCAATAGGTATTCACCTACAGACAATGGGCCTTACTTGGTTATAGTGGAAAGCAGGAATAATAATGTAGGCAGACTCCACCCCATGGCAGTAGGAAAAATTACTCTTTCAACATAACAACCAACTAAGATCAGAAATTATTAATATAGCATCTACCGGTCGCAACAGAATCAGGATTGAAACAAAGTCCAGTGCCTCTGCTAACTCATTAGTTGATCTGAAGATAATTAAGGATAACCTTTAGACGCATACATCCCTTTTTATATGACCAGGAAGCAAGGAGTAATTCGGAACATTGATACCACTTTATCTCCAGATGAAATCCTAAATGCAAATATCCTCCCCTTCCCAGTTTTAAAGGTTAGGAGATTCACAAAAAAAGCCATTGGTGAAAGTGGTAACCAGATCCGCCCTCTTCCAATGTGCATGTTAACTTCCAGTCACAAACACTACCCCAATTTGTCTATCTGTTCGGAATGCGATGCGAAGTGCAACCGTACGTGCCACCTGTTATCCAGTGCTACCAGTGCCTAGATATACTCATACCCAAACCCAATGTAAAAGCCAACCCCGATGTAGCAGATGCGCAGGGCCTCATATCTTAAAAAACTGTACGGCAGAACTCCAGCCACACTGTATTTATTGCCAAGGAAACCACCTATCTACAGACCGGTGCGTGCCCAGAATATAAACAACGAGTGGAGAGAAAGCAAAAAATGGTAAATAACAGTACTCATTCTGGTTTCCAACCGTGAATACACGATCATATGCTAATGTAGCAGCACCCAGCCCACATCCTGTCGAAATAGGCAACCAACTTCTAAAGGAAGCTCCTACTCTTGCAGTACCCAGCCAAGCGACCCCGCCAACTCTCCTTCCCTCTTCCTCTGCAGCGCACGACGGTAACAGCGGCGAAGTATACCAATCCTATATTCACGATAACTATCTCACGCCGCCGGACAAAAGCAAACCCAAGCCCTCCCAAAGCAGCGGGAAACAGGGTCAAGATCCCCAGTCATTTATTCTGGAGAAGTGATGGCCCAATAAACCCATAATCAATAACCTCCGCGAACCAACAACCCATTTAACTCACATTCTAGGGAGTACAGAAGCTACTATCCAATCAGCAAATCTTCACTACTAATTGAAAATCTTCTGATTTTTATTACTTCCATGATCGAAGTGGCTAGATCAGGGGGCCCAATCGACCCGATCTCCATCGGCAATCAACTACAGGAAATACTAATCAACAACGGAACATAAACCACCCAACTATGGACAGCAACACAAGCAATTCTTTAACCTCTCAGCAACTAAACATACTTCAATGGAATGGGAGGTCGGTATGGTCAAATAGAGAGAGCCTTATTACAGAATTAATACGAAGCAGATAGATATAGCGGTGTTATCTGAAACATGGTTTAAACCAAACACAAAAATCACGTTCAACTCATACACCCTCTACAGAAATGATAGAGCAGACGGAAAAGGAGGAGTGGCCATATGGTACACAATAACGTGCCTCACGACCCAGTTCAACTCAACACGGACAATTTACCTTTCCAAGCAGTGGCGGTAAGGATCCGAGCCAACCAATTACCATTCACTATAGTGTCTATTTACTGTAGCCCTAGCTCAGTAATCAGACCGAACGATTGGTCAAAACTGAACGGACAAATAAACCCACCATTAATTCTGGCCGGAGACTTCAACGCACACAACAAGAGTTGGGGGTGCCACTACAACGACCCACGTGGTACGATAATTGTGATATGGCAGAAGATTACAACTTGATAATTGTAAACGACGGTAACCCTACTATGCTCCAAAAACCAGGTAAACTTCCGTCGGCTGTGGACTTAACCTTATGTTCACCTAACTTGGCCTCTATTTCTAACTGGGAAGTCCAGAGAGACCCAATGGGATCCGACCATCTCCCTATTTTGTTAACAATTGGCTGCCCGTACACGAAGGATATCGCAAGCCACCCAACTATCCAATGCAAATAGTGCAGACTGGCCCCATTATAGGAGACTAATGGAGGAAAAAATAAGCCAAACCAGCGAATATTCCACGGGCGCTGAAACTTACAGAAATCTGGAAAATATAATTTCAGAAGCAGCTGAAAAAGCAATTCGACGAAAAAAATTTAACACCAGGAAAAACCGTCCGCCATTATGGTGGAATCCATTATGCTCCAAAGCAGTGGCCCAAAGACGTCTCGCACTATCTGCATACAGAAAGAATTCTGATCTGCACCACTACATAGCATTCCTACAGACCAATGCCAGGACCAAAAAGATTTTAAAAAACCAAAAACGCCTAAATTGGATGAGATACTGCGAAACTATGGGGAAGAACTCAAACGTTTCCTCTATCTGGGCCACAGTGAGAAGCCTCAAGGATAACAAATTCAACAAGGGCGCCCCTACTATCAACACATCGATTTTGGACCACTTTCTGTGCAGGCCGTTCGTCATTAAAGAATTACACCAAGTCCTCAAGCAATCATCTGACACCTCCCCTGGGATAGATGGTATTCACTACTCGATGATATCAAACATGCCCCAAACTAGCCTGCAGCTACTTCTAAATACTTTCAACCGGATTTGGATGAAGGAACCAATTCCATTAGAATGGAGACCGCAAGTCATAATTCCCGTGCTAAAACAAAACAAAGACCCCCTGGCAGCGACTTCCTATAGACCTATATCACTTATGTCCTGCGTAGGAAAAACGCTAGAGCGACTAGTAAAAAATAGATTAGAATGGTGGGTGGAAGCGAAGAACTTGATACCTAACTCCCAAACCGGATTCAGAAAAGGGAAAAACACAACAGACATCCTCGCTATATTGACCTCAGATATCAACCTCACCTTTCTTAATAAACAATTCCTCGGTGCGATCTTCCTAGACATACAATCCGCATATGATAAAGTTAACATATCCATCCTCATGCATAAATTGCAAATGCTAGGAATCCCGAAGAAATTTGTGGCAGGACTTTTCTCCCTCCTATCAGAGAGAATAATATTCGTCAGTTCGAAGAAGATAGGTCCGCGTATAGTCTTCCTAGGGCTGCCTCAGGGAGATATATTAAGCCCGCTTCTATACTTGATATACTCAATGGACATTAATTCTCATCTTCCGACTAGAATCATCTCTTTACAATTCGCAGACGATGTGGTGATCTACGCCATCGGCGATACTCAGGATGAAGTCCTCATTCTTTTGAGCGAAGCTATGACAGCCCTTTCCATTTGGCTACATAACAAGGACTAGACCTTTCCAACGCAAAGTCATCAGTGGTTTACTTCTCCAAAAGGAAAATCCTCTACAACTCCAGCAACCTACAGTTAGGGCCATATAGTCTAGCTCTGAAAAGACAAGGCCGATTCCTCGGGATGATAATGGACCATCGCCTCAACTGGGCCCAACACATAGATCAACTGATAATAAAAGCCATCTCCCGCCTCAACATAATAAAAATGGTATCTGGCGTCTGGTGGGGCGCTCACCCTCAAAGCCTACTCCTGATATATCGATCTCTGATCATACCACTAATCGACTACGGCAGCATGTTTTATCAAAACGCTAGGAAAGATGCCCTGAACAAACTAGATAGACTACAATCACGCTGCCTTAGAGCCTGCTTAGGAGCCGTTCGGTCCACTCCCACAAACGCATTACTAGTAGAATCAGGGGAACCTCCGCTCCACATTCGACGAGCATACCTAACTGAAAATTTTTAATGGAAAGATTATCACTCAATAACCACCCCATTCATGAACGTCTCGAGAGGTTATCAACCATAGCAAATAGAGCGAAAAGTCGAGCTCGTCTTCCCCTGTTAAACGCCTATAAATTCTGGCTAAAATACAAAGACAAACTATCCTGTATAATATGCTCCCAATCATTCAAGAACCTTTCGAGCTTCTTCTAGAAAGAACCCACACAATCCTCTGGGAGGAAGCCAAATCCGGAAATTTGATCCACAAGATATCCAGATTCCTATCAAAACCAGACAACAGCACTCTTAAAATATTCACAGACGGATCGAAAACCACTGGAAATAATAGAGTAGGAGCGGCATATTTCTGTCCCAACACAGGTAAATCGACTCAATTTTCGCTACCCGAAGAGGCATCCATCTATACAGCTGAAGCAAAAGCCCTGCTGGAAGCCATCAGATATAGCCAAAGTACCAACATGGACAAAGTCGTCAACCTGATGGACTCCCTCAGCGCACTAAAGAGCTTACAAAATACTATGTGGAATAGCCATACTCAAACTATTGTACTGGAAATTCTACAACAACTGAAACGGAAACTTGGCATTACGACTACTCTGATGTGGATCCCATCTCACAGCGGCATCGAGCATAACGAACGGTGGACGCCCTGGCAAAACAAGCTATCCATGAGGGAGAGGTAATCAACATGCAACTCCCGATCTCGGATATAACACATAATATCAAAGTAAGAGCCAAGGAAAAATGGCAAGAGGAATGGACGATCTCCTCAAAAATCAAAGCCTCATATTATGCAACCATTCAACCGAGCATATCTCCAAAACCTTGGTTTTACAATTGGAACAGTAGCAGACGATTAATCACTACGATATCGAGAGCCCGATTTAACCACGGCAACTTCCCCAGCCACCTACACCGAATAGGGTTGAGAGATTCCTCATACTGCGACTGCTCAGACCAGGCAATAGGAAATTCACATGACTCCAGGACCAAATGATGAAAGATCTTGCCAAGAACGGCTTCCCCTTTCCGACAAATGTAACCCTCCTACTTTCCAGCAACAACAAAGTAATACTTAGCATCCTCGCCAGATACTTAAAAGATGGAGGGATAGAATTCTAACCAATCTTGTAAGTTAAAACAGGAAATGACTATACTTCAAACCTAAAGCCCAAACCATAGCACAACCCCACTTCCGTGCATGCACAACAACTAGCTTGGCAAAATTAACAGTATCCTCACCAATCTACCGATTGTGGCCAACACCAGATAGATCAACCCTCTACAGATGATTTGTCAAAGAAATACGGCGATTTAGACTAATCAATAGAAAATAATGGATATACAGAACCGCCGATTACTAGGTCTAGTTGATGTATTGTCTAGCAACGCTTTTTAGATTATGGTACTTAAGAAGGCACTTGAAATTTGAATATTGTAAATAGCATATACATTCCACAAGATTGTAATAAGTTTTACCTAATATAGATAAGGAAATGTGTAAATAGATAAGTTACGCAAATTGATGTAAGAAGCTTTGTGAAAATGTAGATTGGCTGTATGGTCTCTAACCAAATGCCATTAAAATAAAATAAAAAAAATATGATGCATATTAAAAAAACAATTTACCCGAATTTACCACAAACAGCTCCATCCATAGCGTACATATTCCACAAGATCAAAAAATTATTCCCACATACAAAGGGAATTAAAAGTAAAAGTTTAAATAGTTTTTTCCACAAGTGATCAAAATTATACAATAAACTGCCAGTGGAAATTAAAAGAGAAAAAAAAATATTAAGGAAAGATTAAAGATGTACCTGGTAGAAGATTATTTAAAGTAAGACAAATTTATTCTGGTAGAAGATTATTTAAAGTAAGTCAAATTTTTATATTAAACAGATTTATTAATAGAAATTATAGAAAAATTGTGCCAAATTTTATGTATGTATATTATATACCATAAATTTTTAGATGACCTCACGAAATGTATACTTATATTTATAACTACAATGATGAAGCTAATATACATAAAAATGTATCAATATGGTAAATTACCTAAATAAATAAAAATTCAAAGAATTTTTAATTGAAAACTCCTTTTACTCTGTCGGAGAATTTATCTCTAAGGCATCTACAAAATAACTGTGCAAATGTAGTTGACATAATTAATGTAACAAGTATGACTGTACATCTGGTGTATATGTTTTGTTGTGCAATTGTTTAACTGTAAATTGACAACTTTCCACAGCCCACAGAGCATCTCTTATTTTGGGATCAATGAAAAATGAATGTATTGTATTGTATCACCAGGATTTACTAGGAAGATATCCACAGTATTTGATCCCCTTGGGTTCTGTTTTACCACTAGTATAAAGCCTCCTATACTTAGGTATTTGGAAATCTTTGTTTCCAGGTGCTTTTAATCTTATTTTCCTCCCAGCCTATACCTGGTGAGTTTTTTCCCACCAGTACTGGCATAACTCGCTCCCTTCTGAAATCTGAAAATGAGTTTAGTAATTTAGTTTCTTCCAAAAAAAAAAAACTAAGCGACTAACTCTCTATGTTTTTTCTATTTTAACACTCCAGAAGCAGGTCTGGATTAAGACAGCGTGGGGCCCATAGCAAATGTGAACAAGAGGCCCTTGATTTTTGCCGTCCGGGGTAAAATTTTAGAGCTAAAAAACAAGGTCGCCCATCTAGCCTAGGTGTGTGCCCCCCCCCCCCCTAGGAGGCGCGAGGCCCTTAGCATTTGCTACCTCCTGCTACGTGGTTAATCTGGTACTGTCCAGAAGTATAGGGAGAGTGGGGAAAATACACGCACCTAAGGAAAAATCGATTTAAATTGTTCATCATTTCATTAAATTTTTCCAAAACAAATGTAAACCTTACTATGAACATTTCTCGACATATTCCAATTGATGGAATTTAATTATGAACATTTCCTTAATTTTTATGATTAAAATAAAAAAAAGTGCAAATGCGTGGTATTCCCCACCGCGTAGGGTAATGACACACATGATATGGGGTAATAACACGTAATACAAACAATACATAAAAACGGACAATGCATGCTATTTTTATTTTCTGTTAGTTTATTTTATTAATTACATGTACTAAACAGTAGGCCTACATTATTGAAGAAAATAATGGTTTTGTATATATAGGCGTGTAAAGAGTGTATTTTCTTGTATAGCAAACATCACACTTGCAATGTTTTGAAATGTTCCAGCCATTACATTCTTCATGGCTTTACCTAATACCCAAAACACATCGGTATCCTAGTTCTCCATCTTTCCCTTGATAATTTTCGTTTTCATTCTTGTAGGCAGAGTAGCTTCGACAATCCCATACTTCTCTTATTTTTCTTCCTGATTTTGTGGCTTCAAGACCCTTATGAAGCTCCTATTGGGTAAATTTTACTTTCTTTTTTGTTCTTTTATAATATCTAGTAAACTGGAGTATAAAAAAAAAACTCGTTGGAACTGAAAATATAACCAACTAGTTTTATTATGAAGGGGAATACCACGCACTTGAAGAGCCGCGTGCCAATACCCCAAAGTGAGTTCGCGGACTAACCTAAGCAGAACTCGGGTCTTAGTTCAAATTAGGGATTGCAATCCAGCAAAGCGGGATCCCTCGTCATTAGACAGTCTGGCGGATCCCGCACAAAATTAAGCGAATCCGCAATCCGCAAAATGCGGATAAAACGCGTGTCAGTGCGTGACTCGCTGCTCCACTCGGTCTCTAACGGATGTATTGCACTGTTTGCCTATTCCCTTCCAGTTGGCATTTGGCGCGCGTGAACAAACGTTTGTTTTTGTCAACCTTCGTCATCCGTAAGTAGATACACTTTTATGTATTCATTTTCGAGTACACATTTCTGTAATTTGAGTTATGTTGCGTATTTGGTACGATTTTGTAACTAAATAATTATTTTTTATGTGTTGCAAACGTTATCTGAACAACAAAGTTAAAGCTTTTTATTCACGGTTTCATTATTCCCATTTTCTGTATTTGCAGATAAAGTTAATTGTGACAATTTCCTTTTTTCTTGCGGCTGAAAATTTGATTATTCGTTGATATGAAACTAATTTTATCGTAATTTTAATCGCATACCTATTTATTTAGCAGTTATCAAAAGGCAATTGTATAGGCGCTGTTTTGGCCGCTGCCTTAATGCGTTTCTTTGACGAAAGACGCCTGTTTAGATGTGCCGCTCAGGCTATAAATTAAAACCTCTTCTCCATGTTATTATTTCGACTAAAGGCAAAATAATGAAGTTTTCAAGGGTGTATCGACGAATTGTGTTGTAGGAACACCATACTTCGACAGCTGCCTCCGCCGTCTCCCTCACGTGTGAAATCTCGTGTTTTTACAATGAAATCCAGAGATACAACCTATGACAACTTCACTGCAATCATTCGCCGAGAAAGTCTCCTTTCTTACTAAATAGTAATAATTTCCACTCTTAAAACGTCGTTACACCACATATGTAAAATTGAAATACTTGACAGTCTAAGTGTTGGTGAGTAGTTTCCTTTAATAACATTGAATCAACTGTAACATCGATCAAGGAATCATGAAATATAATAATGAATCCCACAAAAATAATTTTTGTAAAAAAAAAAAAAAAAAAAAAAGCCAAGTCTCGTGCTTGTGCAGTGACAAAAAGTTATGGAGATCTTGTTCGGAGCCAAATCTACACTTTACAGAGTATATTAACTTCACTTTGTGTAATGGAATGCTTTCTCTCGGTGTTAAGGAACGTTTATTACAATTTTAAAAAAAGCTCTGGTAACATGGCCACTAAGCAAACCATGTTTTTAAATTCATGTGATGTATTGTAAGGCACATAAATTACCTAACACTGAATATTTTCCATTTTTTATTATTTATTTAAAAATTGGTTTAGATTAAAAAACAAAAATGTAAAACCTCGAAATGTACTTAAGACATGCTAAAAACTTTTAATATCATTTAGCCAATTAAAATATTGTTAACTATTAATTTTTATCATTTAACATTAAAATTGATTCATTAATTTAATTATTATTTAATTTATTAACGTTTTAAGTAACTATGTTTTAAATATAAGCGTTAAAAAAATGTTTGCAAATTCCGCGCGGATCCCGCGGGATTGAAAACACTGCGGGATTGCAATCCTTAGTTCAGATACCTAGACAGATCTACAACTAAATGAAAGGTTACATCTAGGGCTAGTAGTTGATACTCAAAAAATTGCGTTAAAGCAACTTATGGTAACACTTACCTTGCAAAATATAGCTGACAAAAGTTACATCAAACAGATTGAAAATAAACATCACTTTACTACCGCCACAACGCAATCACAAAATGTCCGGAGTGGATGGCACTGTAGCTGTCACGCCTACCAGAAGGTAAACCTTACCACCAACTGGGCAAAGCCTGCTCAATTCAAAATACGTAATTCAGCCTGCGTGTGACTACCCGCATGCGTGTATTTCCCCCGCTCCTTCCTCCATGCTAACTCGACCTTAAACTTAACAATCTTTGTCGAAAACCTCCTCATGTCTACCACTCCACTAAACAAAGACTTTATGGCTACAACCATGGAGGAACCATGGAGGAAGGAATAATATGGAGACGACGCAAGAGACCTTTACCACGCATGGGAGTGAAGCAGGCCGGCGGAGGAGTGGGGGGGCATGGCCGGAGTGGCGGGGGCTTGACCGCTTCCCAACAAACACGGGGAATATGTATAAACACCTCAAGGGGACTCTAGGATAAACGTGACGCCGCAATCTGGTGATGGATTATTATGTAACTCGATGAGGACAAATAAAAAATGAAGAATAAATTTTTTTGATATCCTGCTTAGTTTTCGAGATATTCTGTCTCAAATGTGAAATTGTTTTGGTTGAAATTCAGAAGAAAAAATTATTCAAAGTCAAAATTTTATGATG
>JARYHS010007379.1:0-12999 GCA_031002005.1 Vandiemenella viatica
GAGAGAGAAGCGGAGCTTCTGCCAACGCCGTAGGCGTTGGCTGTATTGGGGAAGGGGTACCTGTCACCCTTATTGGTGATATCTGCCCCTACATTTTATTTTGGACAGGTTGACATTTCTGTTGACAGTTTGTCATTACCTGCTGCTCAGCAGAGTTTTTGCAGTATGTAGGGTTTTTTATTATTATTATCATTATTTCTTTTTTTATTTTTATTTTTTCTTTTTTTTATTTTTTTCTTTTTTTTCTTTTTTTTCTTCTTTTTATTTTATTTTTTTTAATTTTTTATTTTTTTTATTTTTTTATTATTATTTTTTTATTATTTTTTTTATTATTTTATTTTTTAAAAATTTCTTATGTAAGCATTGCTGTCGGCCTCGATGTCTGTAGTCGTTTGCGTCGTAGTCGCCAATCTTGTTGATCAGCTCATTTTGTGATGTGGCTGCTTTCTGGTAGAACCGGTGGGCAACTGACCTGAGTCTATCTCGTAGTAGGGGTGTGTTGGCCAGCGCATGTAGATCCGCCGTCCGGAAGCGATGGGGCAGGTGCAGGGCTCTTTTTAGCGCCCTGTTTTGCAGTACCTGCAGCTTCTTTAGGTGGGTGGAAGCGGCGTAACCCCACGCCTGGCTCGCGTATTCGATGATCGGTCTTACCAGTGCCTGGTAGACCTGGACTCCGCAGCGGGGAGGCAGCGTGGAGTTAACATTCAGGATGGGATAGAGCATGTTTAACCTTCTCTCCACCCTGGTTTTGACGTCTTGTACCTGCTGCCTCCACGTCAGCCGTTCGTCGAGGTAGACCCCAGGTAGCGGACGACCGTCTGTTGTGGGACTCTGCCACCGAACAGGTCCAGCTGGAGTGGTCTTGGGGTTCCACGCCGGTGGAAAATGATGGACTGCGACTTCTCTGCGTTGATGCGAACTCTCCACTTCGTGGCCCATTCTTCGAGTTGTTGTAGGGCTTCCTGGAGGCGTCTGGCGACTATTAGTTGGCTCCAGGATGAGGTGAAGTAGTTGTGGTCGTCCGCATACAGCGCAGTGAAAACTGAGTTCGGCCTTGGGATGTCTGCCGTAAAAATGCAGTAAAGCAGCGGACCCAGGACCGAGCCCTGTGGTACTCCGGCGAGGACACGCCGAAGGGTGGACCACGATCTCTCCACTCTCACCCTGAATCGCCTGTTTCTGAGGTACCGGCGGATGAGTACGACGTAGGCCTTCGGTATGCCCGCTGTATTTATTTATTTATTTATTTATTTATTTTTATTTATTTATTTATTTATTTATTTATTTCCATTTACATTTGACCCAGCATCTAGAGGCTAAACTGGGCCGCTAATCTTCCCTTAAGACCATGTTTAAAAACAAATTATGTTAATACTATTAATGTAAATTATCCTATAAATGCGGTAGCAACTAAAACAGGAAAAAAGTTACAGTTAAATATCTAATCCTAATAAGTCAGCACTACAAAACTACACTAAATAACACAAAAAAACTGAAAAAATAAAAATGTTAGGTACTAAGCAGTTCTTTGACTGTCCAGCTTGTGAATGAAGTCTCATTCTTATCCTCACATCCAGGTGGTTGGTCGAAAGGTGGGTGTGTGACGTGAGACCATAGCTCTCACTCCTGGTGTCGACTGCGGCGTAGACCCCAGCTCTTCAGGAAGCTGCCCTCCTGGAATACATGAAGTACTCCAGCAGTCACTCAGAAGTGAGATTCCTCTGGAAACTCAGATGTGGCTACAGCAGGTCATGATGGATGTCTACGTCGGTTTCCGCCCTCAGCTTTCTTCCGCTCCAGATATTTCTGCTTTTCAATTTGAGAGGCTATTTCCGCACCTTCATTTAGATAGTGCCATAGTCTCTCTGAACGCAGTATGTCAAAAATCCTCAGACCCTGTAGCTGTTGTTGCTGAGTGATTCTCATCTCTGCTGTTGTTCTGCATTCCCACACCACGTGCTCTGGTGTGCTTTCCTCGCCACACTCGCAGTTACTAGTTGGTGTAAGTCCACGTTTGTTTAAGAAGCTTCTGTATGGTCCATGGCCGGTTATGTATTGGATTAGCCCTGGAGAAGGTTGTAGGAATTTCATGCTGATTCGTTCAGCTACAGAGGGAAACATGTCGTACGTTCTACGACCTGTTTCGCTAGTGTCCCACTCATTTTGCCATTCTTCAATCAGTACATTCCACAATTCCTTTTTTGTCCATACTTCTTTTCCAGTTATTTCTACCACCTTGTCCATCCTGTTCTTTCTCAGCCAATACATTGCTCCTCGTCTCCTCACTTCTAGATCTAGGGGCAGTACACCTGCTGCTACTGCTAGAGCTGCTGTTGAAGTTGTGCGATATGCACCGGTAAGCCTGATGAGTATCGTTCGTTGAAGCCTCCGGATTTTCTCCCTCGGCTTAACCTTTGTGAGGTGCTTGGCCCAAACGCTTGCAGCGTAGCCGACAATGGATGCAAGTATCACATTATTGTATGCTGTCATTGCCAGGGCAGGGATTTGAAACTGTCTGTGACCTATACTTATGATTGCATTCATAGCTCGTAAAGCTCTTCCGCAGACCTCCTCCATGTGGGCTCGAAAGTTGAGACTCTCATCCAGCCACAGGCCCAAGTATCTGCTTACGGGACTCCGGCGTATTTTCGCATTACCTACCCTTATAGTGGGATTTCGTTTAAGTTTTTTCTCTTTTGAAAATACCATATAGTTCGTCTTATTTAGAGCGAGTTTCAATTTCACTTCGTCACACCACTTCATAAGAATTTTAAGCACTATCTCACTTTTCGCTTCGATTTCAGCTCTTGACATCCCTTCCACGAGGAGAAGAAGATCATCTGCAAAGGCAACCAGTCCTAGCAATTCAGGTGTCCGTTGAAGAATTTCCAGTAATGGTTCTAATGCTAAATCCCAAAAGATAGGGCCACAGACAGATCCCTGGGGGCAGCCTTTATTTATTTCTCTTTTGATTTTGTCGTTAGGGCATCTCATGGTAACAGTTCTATGCTTGCAGTAATCTCTCAGGCTGTAGTACAGCCGCTTTGGACAGCGGATTTTCCGGAGTCTTGCAAACAATGCTGGCCACCACAAGTTGTCGAAAGCCCCCGAAATGTCAACAAGGACTCCCACCACATATTTCTTTTCTGATCTTTCGACTATCTCGATGGCTCGGTTTATTGCATCCTCAGTCGATGTTTTTGTCCTGAAACCATACTGATTGGGATTCATACCAATTGATGTTCTAAAGTCCTGAAGTTTTCGACACAGTACTTTTTCCTGTACCTTCCCCATCACGTTTAGTAGGCAAATAGGGCGGTAAGATTTCGGCATAAGGGGATCTTTATCGGCACCTTTCTTAAGTATTACAACTTCACCATGCTTCCAGATGCTTGGTATTCTTCCTTGCCTGAGACATTCGTTGAATAGTCTGCACAGAATTGGAGCTACATCCAAGATCAACTTTTGTATCACTTCAGCAGGGATTCCGTCTGGTCCTGGTGCTTTTCCCACTCTCAGAGAATTAATTGCTGATACCACCTCGTCCAGTGTTATGTCACTCTCCCTGAAGTCACTCCCATAGGGCTGCCACATTTCGCGATAGAGCTCATCTTGTTGTTCACTGTTCTCCTCTGGTATGTCATGCGGCAGTAGGCTGTTCAACAGCTGGTCCACTGATTCCTTCCAGTTAGTTGTAACTGTACCATCTTCTCTTCTAATTGAGGATAACGTGGTGGGAGGTCGTATTTTTCCTGCGGCTAATTTGTAAGGAATTCCCCATGGATTCACTTTCAGATTTTCTTTCACAAATTCTTCCCATCTTGTTTGTCTGGTTGTTAGAATTTTTTGCTTGTAATCTACTCTCATTTGCCTGTATCTGGCAAGAAGAAAGTCTCTTTCTTCTGCTACTCGGCTCCTTTGGTAGGCTTTCCTAGCTTTCCTTACTTTTCCTCTGTAGCCATCTTAAGCAGTAGGCTCTCATGCCATACTGTATCGAAGGCTTTCGATACGTCGAGCAGTACCATGCCACAGAATCTCCGGCGGTTGAATGCGTCGGTCACTTCCTCCACCACCCGCACTAGCTGGTGGGTTGTGGAGTGACCGGCGCGGAACTCAAACTGATCGTCCGGGATGACTTGCAGGTGGCTGACATGTGTCATCAGGCGGCTGAGAAGGACTCTCTCGAAAAGTTTAGATACCACCGGCAGCAGTGAAATTGGGCGGTAGTTTTGGGGGAATGTGGGGTCTTTCCCAGGCTTGGGAATTGCCACAACTACAGCTTCCTTCCACGCTGTGGGGTATCTTCGTCTCTGTAGTGCTGCATTGAAGATTTGCGTCAATCTCTTGACTGCCGCGGCTGGGAGTTGCTTGAGGATCATGTTATTGATCCCGTCGCCGCCTGGTGCTTTCTTCCACTGCGTTTTTTTTAGGAGGTCGGCGATCTCGCGTTCGTCCACTTCCTCCACCTCGTGGCCGTCGTCAGCTTCTTCCTCGGCAAGGTATCTGCGCAGCTGCCGTCTGACTGAGTCTATGTGCTCGTCGTCTACGGCTCTGCGACGGGGCGGAAGTTGTCTTCGTACACGTCAGCGAGGGTGTTCGCCTTCTCCTCCGCTGTGTATACGAGGCCCTGAGGTCCATGGAGAGTGGGCGTGCGCTTCCTCGCTCGGGTGAATCTCCGAGTCTGTTCCCAAGCGGTGCCGTCTTCTATCCGGAGGTAGGCCACTCTGTCATCCCACTCCTCTCGGCGGTACGCTTCCAGCTTAGCCTTAATTCGGCGCTCGAGAGTGTTTAGCAGGGTTTTGTAGGTCCTGTCACGTGTGCTCTGCCAGCTCTTGCGGACTCTGTTCTTTTCTCTGATGAGCTCAAAGAGTTCGGGGGAGATTAGTCGGCCGTTGACCCTCTTCTTCCTCGTGGGAGCCGCTTCGTCCGCTGCCGAGAGGGTGGCAGTGGTCCAGTCTTTGGTTGCCGCTTCGATGTCTTGCACTCCTGACAAGACCTGGTCGTTCAATGTCGTCTGTAGCAATTCTCGGAACTTGTCCCAGTTGGCCTTTCGGTAGTCCCTTCCGATGTTGTCATCCTCCAGCTCTCCTTCCACTTCCCAGTCAGCGATGACTGGGTTGTGGTCGGAGGACAGTTGGGCCACTGACTGCAGCGAGGGGATGACTGGGACGTTCTTCGTCACGAACACGTCGAGGACGTCCGCTCTGCGCCTTTCTGCTGCCGGGAAATGAGTGGGTTTTCCTGGGCCCCATACAGCGAGGCCGCGTCGCTGCGCTTCCCGCTGCAGGACCCTGCCACTGGTGTTGGTAGCTCGGCTGTGCCATTGCTGGTGCTTTGAATTGAGATCGCCTCCTAGTATGAGACTCCCTGGGATGCTACTCAGTGCTGTAACATCTGCGGCCGCCAGCACTGTTCCTGGTGGGTGGTAGGCCGATATCACCGTAGTTGGTCCCGTGCCGTGTTGATTACTACGGCCGTGGCCTCCATGCTCACCAGGTCAGGCAGAGTCGTCGAGTGGTGTTGTATACTTCTCCGAATGTATATCGCGACCCCTCCGCCTGCTGTTGGTCTGTCAAGCCGGTATGACAGGTAGTTCGGCGCGTTTACTCTGATTCCTGGCTTCAGGTGCGTCTCACACACGAGACATATGTCTATTGCTTCAGTATGTAAGAAGTCCTGAAACTCAATCCTTTGCTTGTGTAAACCAGTTGGCGTTCCATACGCAGGTACGAATGCTCTCAAGTGATCTAGCAGCCATCCTGGTTTGTTGATCCTGCTGTGGGGTTTAAGGCCGCCTTGATGATAGCTGGCAGCTGCTGCACAGTAGTAGCCAGTCCCTGCACCACGGCTGCTAGCTGCCTCAGCACTTCGTGTATGTCACAAAGGGTTTGGTCAGCTGTGGTGGTGGTTGTTGCTGCTTCTGCCGGCTGTCTTGTAGCTCGCTCTTGGTCTTTGGTCGGTTTTTGCGTTTTGGTTGCTGGGCCCTGTGGATGTGCTGTTGATCTCTGGGAACCTGCATCTGGCGGGGTTTCTTTGGATTGTCTTGGGGTACGTTGGTTTTCTTTAGTACATGTTGTCTGGTTTGCCGGTTTCTTGCATCTTTGTATATTGGGCACCCTCTGTAGGAGGCCACGTGCGCTCCCCGGCAGTTGGCACACGTGGGTTGTCCCTTGCCTTTGATGAGAAGGCAGTCCTTCGATGTGTGACATCCGCCACACCGTACACAGGCCACTGGCAGCCGGCAGTGTCTGCTGACGTGACCATACGCTTGGCAGCGGAAGCACTGGGCAGGTCCCTTGTCTGCTCGTTTCTTCTCCACGCTGATTTTCATGTGGAGGAGGTAACCAAGATCTGCTATTGCCCGGTTCTCCACTGTGTCCTTAACCGTGACCACGAACAGGGGCATTGGCCTTTTTTCCAGTCCTCTGGTCGGGTCTGCTGGTGCCTCCAGTTGTGCCACTGCGTCCGGGTTGTAACCAATGCCGGTTAAGGCGGCCTCTACCTCTTGCGCTGCCATCCATATTGGGAGTCCCCGAATCACCCATTTGATGGTTCTTTCGGTGGCCAATGGGTAAGAGAAGTATTGCACACCCTCCTCGTTAAGGTGTTTGGTGACCCTCTTGAAATCGTCGACGGTCCTGGTCTTGATCTGCACTTTATTTCCTGAAGGCTTCAGGTCGAAGGCAGCCTCGCATATGGTTTCTAGTTTGCTGCTCATTGCTGAGATCGTCCCGGCAATTTGAGCGATGATTGGAGGTATCCGCTTGGTGAGTGTGTTGGACGACGCTACGTTGGCTGCTTCCTCTTCCCTTTCAGCAAGTGCCTCGAACCGACTGGTTGTCGGCACTTGGGTTGGCTGCTGTGTGATCTGTGTAGGTCTGGCAGTCTTCCGGGGGCGTTGCCAGCCCTCCCCGCTTTCTTCGTGTGTTGTCGGCGGGTTTGCTCCCGATGTGGGGGCGGTGGTTTCGCTATTCGATGGCTGTTGACTGCTCGCTGCTGCTTTTCTGTATGGTGTGCGGATCGCCGTAGTCTTGTTGACCTTAGGGTGCCGCGACTTTGACGCCTTGCTGGCTCCTCCGAGCTGCGATCGGCGGTTCAGCAGGGCGATTGGTGGCACTGATTGGGCGGCTTGTGTTCGCCTCATCAGCTCGTTGCGTCACCTGTTCGCCATTCCGAACCGTGGGCTCGTCTGGGGGCTGGGTGACGGCTTCTGCTGCCTGCTGCTCGACCTGCAGCCGAGTAGCAACTGGTAACTTGCTACCGGGGTCCGGTCTGAAGCGGCCTCCTCCGCCACTTGACGCTGCCCCCCGTCCACTCCCACCCCTGGTGCGGGTTGGGAGCTGGGAGGCAGCTCCGGGTGCGACCGCCTCGACCTGTGGCCGATACGCGTCTGGCTGCTGGCTGCGTGGGGTGGCCGCCAAGGCTGGAACTGGTCGGAGGAGCTGCCGGCTACGCTTATATAGGCGGCCTGGCGCAGGAATACCGTTGTGTGGTAGTACAGCGACCTCTGTAAGAAAAGGTCCCACTTAGCCTCTAGATGATTCTATTTATTTTCCTGGTTTGTTTTGATGCCTCTGCGCCTGTTTGGAGTCGTATATGTATCCCGGCGTGCAGGCGCGTTGTGTGTGAGGTCTGCCTGGCAGGGGCCTTTACTGGCAGACTGAACATATATGAAACAGATAATTGAGGACGTGGGCTGTAAGGGGTATGTAGAAATGAAGAGGTTAGCACAGGATAGGAAAGGATGGAGGATTGCATCAAACCAGTCGAAAGACTGACGACAGCAAAAAAAAAAAAAAAAAAAAAAAAAAAAAAAAAAAAAAAAAAAAAAAAAAAATTGTGATCATATACTATATGTGATAGATACTTAAGAATTGTGTTATGGACATATTTGTGAAAAAATACTCATAAGCTGTATTATGGCTGCATGGCTTACTGGCCCATTGCCAATAACAATAATAATAATAAAAAAACAACTGAAGAATCAAGAGCATACCTTTAAATACAACTTCAGAATAAAAGAATATACGACATACTTCGTGATACCGAGCTCTGGCAATTGCTGGATGAAGCTGATAATCTAGGATCGCTGCGCGAGAAGGCAAAATTTGCTAAATTGAAATTATCAGAGCGTAGAAGACGCCGCGAGCAAACGGCATCAGAAAGAGAAAGAAGGGCAGGATAGGAAGAAACTCAAGAAGAAACAACAACCAAAATGTGGCCACAAGCACTGCCCACGACTGAGGTGGTGCCTGCGCCAGGAAGACGGCAAAGACTCAATTCATCGCAGTACCTCTGGAAGCCAGAGGCACCTTCTCCAGGGCTCAGGGGGCGACCTTCTCTGATTCCAGGAGGGAATTCCTGATGTGGGAGTAGCTGGTTCCAAGAACAAACCGGAGAAGAACGAGACCACTACAAGAAACGTGAAGCTGGCTGAAGGCACTTTGTGGTCAGTATGTCAGCAGTCGTCCCGTTGCATCAACAGAGATGTCGACGCAGGCCAGCAATGGTACAAGAAGAACATTTACAAATAAGCAGTTTATTGATTAGAAGAATGAAAATAGATAGAAAAGTGCTGATTTTCGTGTAAATTAGTGTGATGGGAGATTAATTGGTATATTAATTATTAGATTAATTATTAAAATACTTTAAATTCACTAAATCCTTAAGAATAATTATCCAAATCTATTTTTTTTAAAATAAATAAATTGTTTTAAAAAAAAAAAAACTATAGAATCTAAGGACCTACTTTAGGTAACAAGGTCGTAGGCTATGTAAAATCAGGAAAATAATAAGTAAATAAATAAAGAATAATTTTATTGTACATGTCAAACCTTGTAGGTGGCGTCCAAAAGAGCACGGAAAACTTGAGCAAATTTAATATTTGTGCTATACACTCTCTGTTTAGTTAAACCACAGGTTTACAGAAATCACGAACAATTCTTAATTTCGATGCACATTCTCTCCTACCACGTACGTCCTCAACATCCTTCAGTCCACTATTGCCACATTCCTTATACTGCAAAGCTTTGTTTATTAGTTCAGATAGAGCAGAAAGTTCAGTAATTACACAACTTGAATCAATAGTTGTCATCTCTATTTTTACCAGCATTAATATTGTCGTAATCATTGTCCATATATTTCAGTTTTTGCCTTGAAGCACTTGCAGGAGTTGAAGCTGATTCACGTGTTTATCACGTGCTATTTCAGTATTAGCAGAGCCAATACGTTTGGTAAACCGATTTCCATAGAATTTCCGTTGTTTAACACCGAACGTTTGAATTCTTCCCATTGTTTTGAAATAGGAGAAAGAATGCACGATCACAATTCGCGGCACAACAGCAGCAGAACACTGTAGCAGAACTAAACTCTCTGTATAAACATAAGTGAAGCAACTATGATGCTTTCACATGCTAGCCAACATTAACGACTAAAACGCCCTAAAAACAAAATAAGTTATACCAAATTCTCTTTTTGACAGAGCTGTCTGCATGGCATTAGGATGTAGTCGTGTGTTCATCCACTTTTAAATTTCCGTAATTTTTGGGCTTTCTTCGGTCCAATATCCTTCAAATATACTTCTTATTGTTCAGAAAACTACAGAGAATTTTTTACAGCAAAATTTGAAAAATCGATTTTTTGACAGTTATTCACGTAGAAATCTCCTATCTACAATCAGTATCACTTGATCATCTATTTCCATCCCTTCACCAGCATCTTCTATCCTAAAAAAGGCACAGTCCTGACCCCATCATCACTGGAAATGGGCTCCCTTACTGCTTTTGCTAACAACTCAGAAAGTACCACCTTGCCCCTTCTATTTAGGTGTAGGCCATGGCTAGTGAAACCCCACCTACCAATAGTGTTCACAGGCACAACCCCCAAGACGGAAATAATACGATTCCCTAGTAGCACTTCCGTTTCCACGTTTACCCGCTTCTCAGCATAGTTCAATTGTGGCCGGTCATGGGGACTTAGGACCTGCATCAGTTCCACCCTGGTATGCAGCGCTTCCTTTACCACCTTCACCACCTTCCTTTCGGCGAAATCCTCATAACAAAACACGAATAGGCATCAACTTCGTCCAGAAATACTTAAGCACATTACACGATTCCAGCGAATAAAAACTGTTTATTTATTGGCCTTTAGCCTTGTCGGCCATACAGCCAGCCTTTATAAGCTTTACTTTGATGTGAACTTAGGTCATTCATCTAGTTATCAATCTTAATATTATTGTGTACATGGGATTTTTCATTAGTTACTAGTCTGGTAACCTATATTACAACATTTCTGACAATTCACTTACGGGTTGCTCACACTCAAACATTATAATATGACATCGTATACTGGCATTCGCACATATATGGAGGATACATTAAACAAGAAAACTTCTACTTGGTGTAAAGGGTCCACTTTTATGGTGTGTATAAGTAGAGCTTTAATAGGTGTATTTCAATCTTCTAGATATATCATTTTCTAACAGTGAATGTTTTGTCGATAAGTTAAGGCTTAACTAAATTAACTACCAGTAAGACGTTAAATGTAGTCGTTATATATTTACAATGCGTCTACATATAGAGAACACTTTAAAAGAGGTAATTTTAGACCGTACAAATGGTACAGTTTTAAGATTTAGATGAGGAGAACTCAGATAAATATGTCTCCATCCTTAAAATATGTCATTAATGTCCTGTAAATGTTTTTGTCGTTGGAGGCTAGCAAGATGATCGAATTCGTTGGTAAAGGTATACCGAGGACTACTCTTAGAACGAATCCTGCAACTTCTCAAAAACAATTACCAAATCTTCTACGGCTCGTAATCTCCGCAAGTTAAATAAAAAATTTACAACTTGTAGAAAATTACTCACAATCATTAGAAAATCCTATAAAATGGAAATTAAGGCTGTTTTCACGAATTTAAATATGAAACGGGCAACGTAAACCACTCCAAGTAGCTGAAAATCGTCCTCATAACACCGTAGCTTATACAACATTTATAATTATTAACAACTTTTATAATTACAATCATTCAATTAATATTTCACGTATTATACTACTTCTAATCATATTACACACCACTTACAGAGTATACTTCCATAAAAACAATATTCATTAACATGAAAAAATGTGCAAATTAATAATTAATCAACTTTTATGTCTCTATATTTAAACCCTAAGATTAAAATTCACAGAAGGCTGGGTTTGAGGGCTGTTATAAAATGGTACTTCGAAATCGAGGATAAGAACGATTCTACATCTACATCTACATCCATACTCTGCAAATCACAAACATTGTGCGTGGCAGAGGGTGCTAAGCACCAATCCTAAACCCGCGCATTCCAATCCCGAATAGTGCGAGGAAAGAAGGAATACAAAAAAGCATCAGTACGTCATCATATTTCTCTAATCTTATCCCTCCGGTCATTGCGACCTAAATAGGTTGGCGGAAGAAGTATTTCATTGCACTCGAAATTTAATTTTTTTCGCATATTCTCCAATAAATTCGAATGCAAGCTACGTCGTCTGTCTTCCAAACTATCCCAGCCCAATCTATGTATCAATTCTGTGACGCATTCATAAGGGCTGTAACAACAAGTCACGAATCGAGCGGCTTTCCTCTGCACCCTCTCTACTGTGTCAATCTGAACCTTGCGATACGGATCCCAAACTCCACAACAGTAATCTAGATGCGGACGCACTAGTGCTTTATAAGCTATCTCCTTTGTATGAGCATTACAATTCCTCAAAATACGACATATGAATCGTAATTTAGAATTAGATTCTGTTTAGTTAATCAATCGCAAAGAAATTAATTGAAAGAACACTGAAAGAAAAGAATATATAGCGTTTAAATTAAAATATTAATTGCTAATTGGTTTTTTTATTTATTTATGTAGGTATTTTCTTATACTCTCTGCCCAGATATATCGCTGTATCATAGTAAAGTAAGAAATACGGTGAATGGATTACATCAGTATCAACGTGGTGTCACTAAGATGGGGCTCCCCGTCCAGTCTTCCAGATTTGGGTTTTCCATGGTTTCCCAAATCACTCCAGGAAAATGCCGGGATGCTTCCTTCAAAAGGCCATGGCCGAATTCCTTCCAATTCCTTGCCCCCCCCCCCCATCTTTTCCCGTCTCTAAAGACCTCGCTGTTGAGAGAAGTTAAGCAGTTTAAAAAAAAATGGAGCTCATGGAATTACTGATACCAAATACTAAAAAGGGCTAAATTTTTCTTATCTTATGTTAGAAGAAGAATATTCTGGAACTAGCTGCATTTCAACCTAACCAAAATTTCAATCAATATTGCTAAAAAAATGAAACTATGCAGGTATACTTAAACGCGTGAAATGTTTAAGGGTAATTCATCATACATTTTCGGCATGAACTGCAACTGGACTAAAGCACATGCAATAACACATACACTATATCCCGATGTAAACTTGACTCAAGTATGTACGGCATTACATCATTTTTAGGGTCATGAACGTTATTGAGTAACACTTACATTTTGTTAAACAACTGCGGGGAAATGAACTGCCGGAACATAGCGTTGAACCCGTTATTTTTGACGGGCTTACAACGTATTTTTATTCGATGTAGATATTTTCCTACATTCTTTGTCACTGTTATAGTAAACTTAAATAAATTGGATGCAGTCACTCCTTTCAAAGCGTAATTTTTGACGGGCTAAGAAACTGACTCTGGCCGCGGAAGCCTACGATTATAATTAATAATGTTTTACTGATTTTGACTGTGCAAATTAATTCTACTGATAACCCAATAATTCTCAGAAAGCTAGTAGTCTTAATAATTACCCGTTTACAAAATTAGTAATTCCAAGACGCAAAACTGTAATGCTTCACAATGGCGGTAGCTACCGACCAACAGATCGTATTTGCCCTGAATCCTCCAAACAGAAACAAATTAAATTTCGCATGGACCATGAGAACATAGGAGGAAGCCGTAGCACTTGCCTCGGACAATTCTTTCGCGAAA
>JARYHS010007382.1:0-26175 GCA_031002005.1 Vandiemenella viatica
ACAGAAAATCGATGTGAAAGAAATTAAAACCTCAAAATTAAGAGACGATTGGGAGAAACAACCAACTAGAAACTGGTCATACTTTAAAAACAAAATTATCCAGAAAGGAAGAGAACTAATCCCACTTAAAAAGAAGAGGTAACATCCGTGGTGGGACACAATATGCGATAATGCAGTCGAAGATAGAAAGAAGGCATTTCTAAATTTTAATTGTAACAGAACAGAACTCACGCACAAGGAGTTCCTTAGGATCAGAAAACAAACAGCAAGAACAATAAGGAAAATCAAGAGAGAGTACATAAACGAACAACTTAACTCCATAGAGAATGACTTCAAGATGTATAACATTCGAGATTTCTACAAAACCTTTGCCAGTCAAATCAGAGGGTACACACCACAAAATCTATGTTTCAGGAAAGACAATGGGAAATTGGCACTAACAAACAAAGAAAATTGTGCAGAATTAGCAAAATATTTTTCAAAATTACTAAATTGCCCACAACTAACAAATAGATTTTTAACAGAAGAAAGCGGGGACAGAACAAAAGAATTAGAACCACCAACTCAAGAAGAAATTTACAGACACATTCAGAAACTCAAAAATAACAAAACATCAGGAGAGGACGGAATAGTAGCGGAACTGCTGAAGAACATTGGACCTAAAACTTTAAAAGAGAATACAGAAATAATACAAGAAATTTGGAGAAATGAAAAGATACTGGCTGAATTCAAATGTGCATTTATCCACCCACTTTTCAAAAAAGGAACTAGAACTGAAGTGAATAACTATAGAGGGATATCGCTACTACCAGTCACGTACAAGATATCCGCATGCCTACTCAAAAGAACTCATGAACAACTGGAAAAAAAACATTAGTGACCTACAATGAGCATTCAGACAAGCAAGATCGTGCACAGAACAGATATACAACCTAAAAATTGTACTGAAACTTATGGCACTTAGAAATAGACCAATAGTATACGTGTTCGTTGACTTTAAAAAAGCTTATGACTCCATACAATTTTAAGAGAAAGGAATTTAGATGAAAAAAACCAGAAGACTGATAGAACAGACGCTAACAGAAACCACGTCCAAAGTTAAATACATGGGTGAAATATCTGAACCATTTGAAATTAGAACAGGAGTAGGACAAGGAGATGGATTGTCACCACTACTCTTCAACATCGTATTAGATAAAGTAATGACAGAATGGAAAAAAACAGCTGAAAGCAGAAAACTTGTGGGCACCCGTGAAAATCGGAACAAAAGGACTATACATACCATATCTGGCATTTGCTGACGACCTAGCAATCATCACGGAAAAAGAAGAAGTGGCCATCAGGCAAACAGAAATCCTCAAGGAATGCGCAGAAAAAACAGGATTACAAATTTCATTTGAAAAAATCGAATTTATAGGGAACAAAATAGAAACAAAAAAACTAAAGACAAAATATAGTGAAATCAACAGGGTAAAACAGTTTAAATATCTAGGCGAAATCATAGAACCAACAGGACTAGAAGGGAAAGCACAGGAAGCTAGAGTACAGAAGATGAAGAAAGCAATGGGGTTAGTAGGGCCTACAAAATATTTACAACAAAAAATGTATTTCAGACAATACCAAGATTAGACATTATAACACGGTAATTAAGACAGCAGTTACATACGCAAGTGAAACATTAGCAATGAACACATAAAAGGCAACAGAACAAATCAAGAAAGAAGAAAGAAAAATTATTACAAAAATCCTGGGACCCAAAGTGAATGAAGATGGACAGTATAGACTTCAAACTACAAAAACTACAGAGAAAATATCAAACACAGAAGCAGACATGAAGAAAAAAGGCTGAAATTTTATGGACATCTGAGTAGACTTCCGAAGGAAAGAATTTCAAGACAAATTTTAGAATACACATAAAAAGTAAAAACAACAACCACATGGATGAAGGAGGTGAAGAGAGACCTGAAGTCTGCAGGTATTGCTGAGGGAGACGTCAGAGACCGAGAGATGTTTAAAAAGAAAGTGAACTCATAGGAAGTGACGTCAGAGACCGAGAGATGTTTAAAAAGAAAGTGAACTCATAGGAAGTTATTTCAGAGAAAAAAAATGAAAGATCTAAACGCGTCTGTACTGCTGAAGAAAAGAAAACCGCGAGTGAAAGGATGAAAAAGTATTGGCCCGACAAGAAGAACATCCCAAAGAGGAACTGGACGCATCCAGTTAGAATTGCTTATCGTTCACCATTATGGGGACATACGAAAATAATAATAATAATATAATAACTTATTATAATTTTTTGTGACATTACAGCAGTAATGTAAAGTGTCTAACAACACGAGACTGAGAGTGGTGGTGTAACGGTTAGCGTTCTCGCCTCGCATTCGGGAGGACGGCGGTTCCAATCCCCGTCCGGGCATCCAGATTTGGGTTTTCCATGGTTTCCCAAATCATTCCAGGCAAATGCCGGGATGTTTCCTTAAAAAGGCCATGGCCGAATTACTTCCCCATCCTTGCCCTCCATCCTTTCCCGTCTCTAAAGACCTCGCTGTTGAAAGACGTAAAGCACTTAAAAAAATAATAAAAAAGAAACAAACAACACGAGCAGTTAAAATTATTTTTTTCTCAAAATTCAGTTACAGCGGTTCCCAAACAATTAATCTAAATACATTTTTTAAATCTAATTTCTGCAACGAAAATTGCGATTATTTTTAATTTGAAATAGATGACCCCAACATTCATCATAAATTCTCTGCCGGCTGATATTTGTTATTCCACTTAAAATCTTTACAGAGATTTTTGAAATATCTGAAGGAAAAGAATGGGTACATCAGTCTAGAATTCAAACGCCTTTCTGTAAGAAATCATTGCACACGTGTTTTCATATTACATCGCCTCTTAACTGCCACCATTTATTTGTGTAAAACTCATTTAAAAATTATTAGATAAACACCACTGATAAACATTGTATCATCAGTGATTGTCACATCTAATATTGAATTAAAATTATTCTATAGTTCCTAAACTAAAAACGGTGTTACCAATTGAGTTTATATGAAACACAAAATATAAGAAGTTACTGATCATTTTTATTTTCATTACTGTTATCAATTAACTTATATATTCCTACATGAATTCTACCCCTCAAGGCGTAAATAAAGCCACAGAAGTTCTATTATTTTCACCCATCAGTTTCTTAATTACTGTAATTTTATAGGGACCTAACATCTCTATCCTCTTTTAGATTAAATACTACAGTTTTTTGAGTGATTTGACTTTTTAATTTAAAATGTGAAATTTCAATCGTTAACGTTATAAGAATGGTGAAATAAAAATGGGGAGGTGCTAAATAAAAGTGAGTTTAAACAATGACATTCTAAGTGGTTGCATACTGAGATATTCAAGAATGCAGGGTGTGGGATGTATGATATATGCAGAGAAATGAGTACAGAAAACGGCCAGATATATTAATTCTATAATAGATGATCAGGGTCGGCGGATAATGTGGGTAAGGTGGGTAAGGTGGGGTTTACTAAAAAGAAAAGTCGAATTCCACCTCTACTTGGAGATCAGGGATACATATATCGCCCTGAAGATAAAGCCAACGCTCTAGCTAAAGCTTTCGAACAAAACTTTCAACCAGCACCCGGCGACCCCGATCTTATCGACGAAGTCAACAATCGACTGAGGGTTTTCCTCGAAGCTGATGACGAAGACGAACACAACATCGAGCACTTTACCCCTCAAGAAGTCTTCACCTGTGTGACCAGCCTAAACCCAAGAAAAGCCCCAGGCCACGACAGAATCAGTAACATCTGTTTGAGAAACCTGCCTCCAGCGGCAATTAACCACCTCACGATGCTATATAATTGTAGACACGAAGAACTTTCCCACCCGGTGGGAAACAGCCGTAGTCGTAGCTATCCATAAGAGTGGGAAAAACCCCTCCTCTACCTCAAAACTACCGGCCCATAAGTCTGTTACCATCTATCAGCAAGGTGTTTGAGCGTCTGGCCCTCAAACGCCTAAACCTGTATATCGAGCGACAGAGTATCTCCCAGACCATCAATTTGGGTTCCGTCAGGGACACTCAACCACCAAGCAACTGATGAGGGTGGTTGAGACTGCCACGACGGCCTTCAACCATAAAGAATACTGTGGACTTGTGCTACTAGATATCTCCCGGGCATTTGACTCGGTATGGCACGCCGGACTGCTACTACGACTCTACGAATTGGGACTCCCGGGACAGCTTGTCAAACTGATAAAATCATACCTGGAAAACCGCTCCTTCAAAGTCAAAATTGGTAACGTCTACTCCACAAGGTGTAGCATCCAGGCAGGAGTACCACAAGGCTCGACCCTAGGACCTCTGCTATACTCCCTATATACAGCCAATGTACCTTCTCAAAACGGAATTCACACCGCCACATATGCTGATGATACAGCTTACTTCACTCACTGCCGCAGCAAAGCTATCGTCACCCGTCGTCTGCAGGAGGTACTGCAGAAGACTGAGGCCTGGGCGAGGAGGTGGCGTATCGGAATCAACCCAACGAAGACCCAAGCCATCTTACTAACTAAAAGGATAGGACCTCGACAGAGACCTCAATTGGATCAACAACTCACAATTCATAATAACTTAATCCCATGGTCAAACACAGTTCGCTACCTTGGAGTCCTGCTTGACTCCAGGTTGACCTGGAGGACCCACATAAACGACCTCCGCAGAAGAGCTAGCACGAGACTTCAAGCGTTGTACCCAGTGCTAAACAGGGACAGTAAGCTCTCCGCACCCTTAGGAGTACGGATCTACTGCACCTTAGTAAGACCAATACTTGAATATGCCTGTCCTGTGTGGGGATACACAGCTAAAACAAATCTTGACCGACTTCAAATTATTCAAAATCGAGCGTTGAAGAGAGCATTTCATCTTGACTGCAGATTTCCCACAATTGCCCTTCATGAAGCCACAGGCTTACCAACTTTAAAACAACGATTCAAGGATCTTGCCACCAAATTTTATAATACAGCCCACAAATCCAACAACCCACTAATCAAGGATCTGGGAAATTATCCGGTAGGAATAGGTCCACACATAGGACCTATCTCACTTGTACAATAAATCCCCAAACCATCTGAAAATATCTACGCCAAACGTTAAGACAAATCTAACCTGAAGCAAGTATCCATCTATAAGACTAGGAGTAAATGTCGCAAGACAAACACTCCACCCTACTCTGCCCAAGGAGGAAATGGGCAGTTAATGGCGTTGCTGCTGCTACAGTACCCCCCCGGAGAGCTATCGCATACTAAGCTCGATTGACGGCAAACAGTCGTTCCGCGTGAAACCAAGAATGCGACGGCAAAATGTCGTACATCCAAAACGGGCATGCATAATGCCGCCTTAGTGTATTTCTAACGCGCTTCGGCTAAATCCGTGTGCAATATCGAGAAACGTTCATAAGGATAAATTCTTAGTTAAGCTGTAAAGCAGAAACGAATCAAGTGTGAATAATGCTAGAAGACAGCAGCACGTGGGGAATAAATTTACATCACCCTTAGACGTAGTAGCTCCACTGGAACTTCAAAAGATGCTGACAGTCTTATTTTAGTTCTATATACACAAGTAGATAGGTAATGAATATTCACGCGTATGTTCTAGAGATGAAACGGAAGTTATATTATGGAAGCGAAAACAGAAACAGAAATGAAAATGTTATATAAAAGCGTACATTGCTATCATTGCTCTTAATTTACTTCCTAGTTACTTCTATTACTTCGATTTAATAAAAATGTCAAGTGAAATAAATTTTAGTTTAATAATCAAATAAATCAGGCAGTATATAATAATAATAATAATAGTCATCTGTCTTCCATTGGGAGAATTCGCAATAAT
Source organism: Vandiemenella viatica (assembly GCA_031002005.1). Taxonomy (NCBI): domain Eukaryota; kingdom Metazoa; phylum Arthropoda; class Insecta; order Orthoptera; family Morabidae; genus Vandiemenella; species Vandiemenella viatica. The sequence continues at coordinate 5,897 of JARYHS010007382.1, forward strand.
AATAATAATAATAATAGTTTTCTAATTACTGTAACTGTTATTCGAAAGTGAAAAATGGACAGTTAAAGTTGAAAAACAAAAGCTTAGCAGCTTTTTATTATTTTAAATTGTCTCTTTTTTCACCATAAATTAAGACTGCTTCACTGAACATTTTGTCGCTAGCAACACTAGTAGGCGGAGCAATGACAACTATATGGAAAATTTGTGAGTGTTCATTTAACACCACTTAAGAGGCTCTTCCTTTGATAGAAGTCGTATTTGCTTCTGCTACTGGACCAGACTGACATTGATATTTTCTTTCTTACTACCTATAACTTAAGACCTGCATTTAGTTTCTCACACTGTTCAAACTCTTCTAGAAGCATAATTTCAAAAGACTTTTTAAAGGAATGGTTGAACGGCAGATATTCTTTTTCACATTACGTACGCTTTACTAAAGATTATTTTTTTCTCCAGATCGGACTTGGCTTCATTTTGAAACAACTGATTATACAACAAAATACATAATTAGCGGTTAAACTCACACGGCACTAGTTTTATACCAACTACGCTGAAGCATTAAAAAAATTGATAATATCAAAGTGGCACCATCCATAACAACGGCTCATTCGAAACATATGATCGATAACCGTATGAGTTGTCGAAATATTAGTACCTTGAAATCTAGGCGAGACTAGGTTTCCTGTGAGAGGAGCACACAGCGACGAAAATTCTAAATTTGTGGCATTTTCAAAAGGTAGAGCTGAATGATGTGACTGATCTAAAATCTTGGCAGAAAAGAGATGGTTACAAATGGCTTCATAATGACTGTCAGAATGAAATTATTGATTTGAAGGCTACTGCACTATTGTCTGGAATCATGGAAAATAGGATCATCTTGCCTGAGAATTATTTCGGAAGATTTCACTGCAAGTGAACATTTAATTGGATAGTTTTTATTTGCGAACAACAAAGCAGAAACCTTATATGATCCGGTTAATTACATTTTCGCAAAGTTGGCGGTCTCAAAATGCTATGATGAGGCTTTTAATGTTTTCTGGAAAAATAACAGGATTTGAGTTACGAATATGCAATGAAGAGCCTCGAGCTTTATTTGTGCATTGTAGTGCCCATATTCTCACTCTTGCTGTACGAGATGGAACTGAGAGAGTTATAAACAGTAACAAGATTCATAGGAACTATAAATGATTTGGCAAACTTCTTGTGAGCCTCGCCGAAACGACTTGGACAGTTTAGGTATATACAAATCGGAATATAAAAAGGAACTAATGATGATTTTCTTTTTTTTTTTGCAGCCTATTATTCAGCAAGTTATTTCTAAGGATTACATGTTAAATCTAATTTTTAATTTATGGTTTTATATTTGTAACCATATCTAAACATTTTTTTTCAGTTGGTTAACGTGCATAAAATCTCATTAATCAGGACGAGAAAATTATGAGCAGGCTTCTGGATCGTTTAAGTGTATTTTCTATTATTAATGACGATCGAAATTTATAATCGCTAGAAATTTTGAATGTAGATCTACAGAAATCAAATCTATATGTTATTGGGTCGTGTGAGAAGATAGAATCAATCACCGACGTTTTGTACTGAGTTCGAGATTCAAAATTCGAAGCAATTCTGCGCAAACGTGTGTAATCAGGTACTAACTTTGAAATTAACGAACCACAAATCCCACATCAGCGTAGAATTCCCATTGCTTCGACCAAAGTAGAAGCGGAAGTCTCCGATTAGAAACCGCAAGAGAATTTTTTCGTAAACCTTGTATTGAAGTTTATGATAATGTTCTCTTGTCATTAATTAGTCGGATTCGCAACTATTCTATCCACTTCTTAAAATCGTTAGAATGATTTGCTTTGGGACAGAGCACAAATATTGAAAAAAAAATGTAAATTTCTAAAACCATGATTCGTACCAAAAAATTTTTTTTACATCTTTTGAAAAATAAAGTTAAAAAAAAATATGTAAGGAGTTGTAGATTTTTCACAAAAGTACAAACGGACTAGAACACTCATACTAAGAGTTTGAGCACATAGTTCGACTACTCGTCACGTTTACTGGGTCTTCCTGTACGAATGAACGAAAGTTTTCGTCTTACACCAACTCAAGACTTACCCAGGATCGTCAATGTTTCAAGAAAGACTCAACAATACTGCAATATTACACTGAAATCTGAGAGACAAACAAGATTTGGAAAAATTATTGAATCAGTTCATTTCCAAACAAGCAAAGCGCAGTACAGTTTTTGCATTGCGCAATTAATACTAATAGTAAATTAAAAATATAATTTTAGTATAAAACTAAATTTGTATTGAATACATTATATCTTTAAATTAATTTTTTAGTTTTTATCCGAACGAATTTCTCTTATGAATTTGTTTGTATAATTGTCACTATTATTATTTTAGGTAAGATAATAAAATAATATTTCCGCAGAAATATCCCCCCCCTCCCCTCTCCCGGTTGTCTATTACTACCCACCCGGGCTGAACACTTAAAGCCGCCCCTCTAAGATGAATATTTGTGACAAGTACCGCAGAGTGTACATTAGTGTAGATTGCCTAACTGAAAGAAATGGTTTCATCGTTTGCACACAGTATAAAAATTAGTACCATTTACACAACAGTAACGGAATACAAACATATTTACAAAACAATGATGATGTATCTACAACCATGTCAGTAGCTAACTAATGATGTACTGTTATATGACTGAACCTCGTAGATATGGTGGATCCATACTGCTATGAAATACTCTGAAAATGTGAATTATAACACAACAAAGAATTTTTTTTTAAACTGCTTTATGTCTCTCAACAGCGAGGTCTTTAGAGACGGGAAAGGATGGGGGAGCAAGGAATGGGAAGGAATTCAGTCATGGCCTTTTTAAGGAAGCATCCCGGCATTTGCCCACAGTGATTTGGGAAACCATGGAGAACCCAAATCTGGATGCCCGGACGGGGATTCGAACGGCCGTCCTCCCGAATGCGAGGCCAGAACGCTATCCGTTACACCACCAAATTCGGTAAAGAATTCTTATTATACTCAGAACTCATCCTGTCATACCACAATCCTTATTGTAGAAGAAAATTCCTCACATAGAAATGATGATAGGTTACTTGTATTATGGTTCAATCTTACCATCTTAATCTTAAAAAATAAAGCATTTAAAAAAAAATTTTTAGCTGCTTTCAGAAGACTGGTTGTGCAATCATTTAATATAATGTTTGCATGGCCACGCTGTAGAAGAAATTAAGTATCAAATAACACGATTCCTTAAAATAACTATTGAGTAAATTTCCTTTCATTTCAAGAAACCTGTAATTAATGACAACAAGTTGTAAATTTAATCATTTTTTAATTAAATGTTTAGTTACATTTGCTTCACAGGTGGCTCTTTTATGTCAACTATAAACGGACTAAGAAGGCGTTAGTCTATTTTTCATCTGAGTTGATTCGCTATTTTTGTTACAAACGAAGGGTGCACTGCTAACTGCAGGTAAAAAACTTGCATTTTGGTTGTTTAATAATTCAGAATTCGTAGTATCCGCACCAAACGATATCACGAAAGGCATGGTTTTGATTAACGTTTTCCCTTGGCTTACTGCTGTTTTTAATTGAAACCGTGATTTTCCGCAGATCGCCGTTTGCGCCTTAAATGTTATCACGTAAATGTTACTCAGTCACTTCCAGATTCTGTCACAGTTATTTTTTATCATTGTGACTATCTATCGTTATCATTAAATAGAAAATATACTTAAACGATTCCATGTAGGAGTAAAATCCAGAAGCCTTAGCAGCGACATCGCAATCTACTTCTCTGATGCAGAATGATGTTGTATTAAAATTATATTCGCTGCTCGTCCTTATTAATGAGATTTTATGCCCGTTAACCAACTGTAAAAAAAATGTATAGAAATGCTTACAAATATAAAACCATAATTTAAAAAATTCGATTTAACTTATAATCCTTAGAAATAACTTGCTAGGCAATACGATGCAAAAAAAAAAGCAAAACATCATTAGTTCCTTTTTATATTCCTTTTTGCAGTTACTTAAACTTTCAAGTCGTTTCGGCGAGTCTCACAAGAATTTTGCCAAATCGTTTATAGTTCCTATGAATCTTCTTGCTATTCACAACACTCTCAGTTCCATCTCGTACGGCAAGAGTGAGAATATGGGCACTACTTTGCACAAATAAAGCTAGAGGCTCTTCATTGCTTTTTCGTAACTGAAATCCTGTTTATTTTTCCAGAAACATTAAAAGCCTCATCGTAGATTTTTGAGAGCGCCAACTTTGCGAAAATGTCATTGACCCGATGGGTTTTCCGCTAGTAAAAACAATTCAATAAAATTTTCACTTGCAGTGAAATATTCAGAAATAATTCTCAGGCAAGATGATCCTATTTTCCATGATTCCAGACAATAGTGCAGTAGCCTTCAAATCAATAATTTCATTCTGACAGTCATTATGAAGCCATTTGTTACCATCTCATTTCAGCCAAGATTTTAGATCAGTCACATCTTCAACTCCAGCTTTTGAAAAATGCCATAAATTTAGAATTTTCGTTGCTGTTGGCTCCTCTCATAGAAAACCTCGACGAGGACTTCAAGGTACTAATTATTTTCGACAACTCAAACGGTTATCGAACATCTGGTTCGAATGAGCCGTTGATATCGATTGTGCCACTATGATATTATCAACTTGTTTAATGATTCAGCGTAGTTGGTTTGAAAACTAGTGCCGTGAGAGTTTAACCGCTAATTATGTATTTTGTTGTGTAATCAGTAGTTTCAAAATGAAGCCAAGTCCGATCTGGAGAAAAAAATAATCTTTAGTAAAGCGTACGTAATGTGAAAAAGAATATCTGCCGTTCAAACCATTGCTTTAAAAAGTCATTTGAAATTATGCTTCCAGAAGAGTTTAAGAGAGTGAGAATCTAAATGCAGTTCTTAAGTTGTAGGAAGAAAAATAGAAAATATCAATGTCAGTCTGATCCAGTATTTAAAGTAAACACGACTTCTAACAAAAGAAGAGCCTCCTAAATTTAAATTTCGATTATTAGTTACAGTAATTAGAAAACTATTATTATTATTATTGGCGAATTCTCCCAATGGAAGACGTTAGACGACGACGATTATTATCAATATTCTGTAATTTAAAGTCAGCTACTGGTTGAGTTATTTGATAATTAAACTAAAAGTTATTTCAATTGACATTTTTATCAAACAGAAGTAATAGAAGTAACTAAGAAGAAAATTAAGAGCAATGAACACGAATATACAATTTTATACAACATTTTCATGTCTGCTTCTCTTTTAGCTTCCATAATATATCTTCCGTTTCATCTCTAGAACATACGCGTGAATATTCATTACCTATATACTTGTGTATATAGAACAAAAATAAGACTGTCAGCAGACTGAACAAGACCATCTTTTGAAGTTCCAGTGGACCTACTACGTCGAAGGGCGATGCAAATTTATCCCCCACGAGCAGCTGTCTTCTAGCATTATTTACACTTGATTCGTTTCTGCTTTACAGCTTAACTACGAGTTTAAGCTTGTGAACGTTTGTCGATAATGCACACGGATTTAGCAGAAGCGCGTTAGAAATACACTAAGGCGGCTTTCACGGATGACCGTTTTGTATGTACGATATTTTGCCGCCGTATTCTTGTTTTCACGCGGAACGACTGTTGCCGTCAATCGAGCTCAGTAGGCGATTGTTTGGTTGGTTATCTCTGTTGAAACATCAAAGGAATTTTTCGCCTCTCTCATGGCGTGGTTGTGGATACATAGCCTATTTTACGTGCTTTTTGAATAATTAAACTAATATGCTTAGCTGGCCTGGTTTTTCATTCTTTCTCTCTCTTATTTCTCTCCTTTATGCTCCATCAGTCGTTCTCAAATTCTGGGTGGGTTATATACCCACCCAGAATTTTCCGCGTGGGTACTGCTACCCACATTACCCACATTATCCACCGAGTCTGCTCATCTATTACAGAATTCATCTATCTGGCTGTTTTCTGTACTCTGTTCTCTGTATAAATCCTCCCTCCCATACCCTGCATTCTTGGATATCTCCGAATGCATCCACTTAAAATGTCAATGCTTCAAGTCACTTTTATTTAACACCTTCCCATTTTTATTTAACCACACAATCTTATAACGTTAGCGATTGAAATTTCACTTTTTAAATTGAAAAGTCATATCACCCATAAAACTGCAATATTAATCCAAAAGAGTATAGACTGGTTAGGTCCCTACACAATCGGATAAAAATAACAGAATTTTTCTGCCATTTTTATGTCTTGAGAATTGGAATTCATTTTGGAATATATTAGTATACTAGCTCGTACTCGCGACTTCGTACGCGGGGATTAAGAATTTTTTTGCCAGAATTAAATATAGAAAGTTGTTGGTAACGAAGGATTGGTCCCAAACAATATCGAGTCGGAATAATATGAAGGTAAGCTATCACTATATCATTGTACCGCCGAACCTGTCTCTTGAAGAGAATCAATTTCCATCATATTTCTGTCACCATTCGATAAGGTGTCAAAATTTCGTGACTACAACTGTTAATCAGACTGGAAAAAATATCCTGCGCCCTTCATACAGATTTCCTAACAAATTTCCATCACAACGATATAGCCATTTAGTCGTCAAAACGTAACAAAAAGACAGAGACTTACTTCCGTATTTATAATAATATTATTGTGGTTCACACTCACACACTGACTGCGAACTACACCTGAGGGATCATTATATCGTAAAAAAAGTGTATACCTACAACATTGCAAGACTACCTACGATTTGCCTCGCATTGCACCCCTACCTTTCTAATATCTACAGTTTAACATTCAATCCGAATAACCTACGGCCCAGGCCTGACTCTTAAGATTAAAAACAATTTTTAAAAATGTTAGCCTCCACGGAGATTTGAACCGGAGACCGCAACGTTCGTAAGCAAGCGCTTTAACAACTGAGCTGCCAGTCCACTACACGAAAACACGGTTTCGGAGACGTCCATATCCAACGTGTCTGTCTATCGCCGTATACCGAAGTTTATACATATAATTTTTCAACCAAATGTAGACAGTATTTCAAAGTATTTCAAAGGATAAGTGTGCAAAGTTTCATCGAGATCGGATGAAAACTGTGGATTTGTATGAAGAACAATCAAACTAACAAACATTCATCTTTATTTATAAAGATTAAAAACTTAGTCCTGACTTTGAGGAATGTTAGACCATCCCGAAGGCCATTGTATCATAATGAACGGCTAGTTTCTTTTCTCTGGGACCTACATTTTAATGTAGAATCTGAACCACAATTACTTTGTCTAAAACGGGGGTCCCCAAACTTTTTTACCCCGTCGACCCCTTGAGAGGATATTTGCCTTCTTATCGACCCCCACAAGTATTTAATAAAACATTAAATCATTTTTGGCATTTCTGATGCTAAGCAATAAGGGGGCCTGCATAAAAACTCAGCGAAATAATTTATAAAATCCACCCAATAACATTAACAGAAAAACGAGATACTTTCCACTATTATTACAATCTCAAAAAATAGGAACAAAACTATGGATAGATGGAATAAATTTAAAATAAAGACCTACCAAAAAGAACAGATGATTGTTATACTGTTTTAACTTGTCACATATTTCATCATTTACTTCACATGACTTCGCCAACAGACGAGAATTGAGAGGATGAGTATTACTTTATTTTATTGACCTGATTTTTTAGTAGAGCATTCCTATTTTCTTTCCCGTACAGTATGATTCTCTTTAGTATTAATCGACCCCCTTTCGACCCCTCTGTATTAATCGACCCCTGGAGATCTCTTATCGACCCCAAGGGGTCGGTATCGACCACTTTGGAGACCCTTGGTCTAAAACCACTGAATTCAAAGCAAATAGTTCTTGCTGTAACGTATATCTAAATACAACCCATTATATCTTAGCATTGGTAATTGTGTTAATTTGTAGATAGAGTAGTAGAAAACCAGAAATTTGTGTAAAGAATAATATGAACATCTTCTGTGTTTCCATTTGTTACTTGCAGCACTGTCAGTTATTTGCAGATAGTTTAGAAGTATGTCTAACTGTTGTATATTACATCTAAAAGCTACATAGATCTTGCAAATATCACTGAAGTTCTGTTTTAATTTAACTTAAAAGTTAATCAGACATTGAACATTTAGCCACAACTCTTTTTTTTAATCATAATATTATATTTCACTGCCTTAACAGAAGATAGGATTATTTAAAACATGAATTTGGCTGCCGTTTTCTGAAATGATGTGTACGTATTTGCATAAGCTTTACACATTTAATGTAATGCATAACTGCAATTTGAGTCCAACATTGGAAACAATAATGAAAATCAATATGTTCAGTAACTGCTTACATTTTGTGTTTCATATTAACTCAAGTGGTAACACCGTTATCAGTTTAGGAACTACAGAACAATTTTAATTGATTATTAGATGTGACAGGGACTGGTGAAACAATGTTTATGAATGGTGTTTATCTAATACTTTTTAAATGTGTTTTAGACAAATAAATGTTGGTAGCTAAGAGGTTACATAACATGAAAAACGGGTGTGCGATGATTTTTTACAGAAAGGCGTTTACTTTTTAGACTGAACTCGTTCTAAGGTTGGCAACTTAATTGTACGCAAATAAATTATATCTATCTTTGGAAGAGGAAAATTAAAAATATATATGAAAAAAAGTGTTTTTTTTTAATTTAGGAATTTAATTGTCATAAATACATAGTTTTTAGTGTTTATGGAACTAGTTTCTAATTTTTGGTTTTGTTCCAAAATGTTATAGATGCCACCACATCGTAAAATTAGATTTATAAATAAATTAACAAGGGCATTCAATCCCATAAATTATATATTTGACCAGAAATAAAGTGTTACCGCATTATTTGAGACAGGGTAAACCATACGGAATTTAGAGCCACGTGCCATTCCCATGTTGCTTGAGTTTTTCAAATTTGGAATGCCTCGAGCATTTAATTAAATTGCGATGGAGTGCTCCCGCTTCTCGTCATACGGTCTTCTTCAGTGTTTCGTTGTTGTTCTTCAGTTTTGTGAATAATGCAAATATTCTGAAATGAAAATGAACGAATATTATTAATTGGACCGTCACAAAGATGCCGAAGCAGCTTATGTACTGTTCTGTGATGAAGTTTTAACGACGAAAGCGGTGAAGCGAAAAGACTTTGATGGATGGCGCCGTAAATTAATGTAATACTAATACTGAAAATTAAAACAATAAACATTAAAATTAAGTTAGGTGTTTTAAACAATTACTGATACAGTAAATTGCCAATACAATGCTAAAGCAGATAGAAAAGATGCTATGACATGAAAGAAGTACAAATTTTAGGATTTCTCTTTTCTGTTTAAAAAGAAGTATTTCCTTTATTTCGACTGCGAGAAGTAAAATTCCGTTTATTTAATCACTAAGCTAATTAGTATTTAATACACTGTTGGAAAATAAAAGTGCAACATACAGGCGGAGTTGTGATAAATGAATGAAATTTTGATCCATGAAAAGTATCAAACGATTAAAAACTTAAATGTTATAGTATGTTATAATATGAGAAATACGGAGCTGTTTGCTATTCAAACATACTAATGTCTTTAGTGTATAAGATGGGAACAGTGTGGATTAGGGATGACCGAAAAATAACGTCGCAGCTACATTCACAACGTGACCTAAAAGTCACAATAACAAAAAATATCTGTGACAGAATCTGGACGTGACTGAGTAACGTTCATGTGATAAAATTTAAGGCGCAAACTGCGGAAAATCACGGTTTCAATGTAAAACAGCAGTCATTTGCTGGGTAGAAGAATTTTTAAAAGGTAGAAAACAGAAAGTTAGGGTAGGAAATGTAGTATCAAAAGAAGTTGAAGTAAAAATAGATGTGTCACAGGGTAGCGTATTCGGACCATTGCTATTCATTATTCTAATGAATAATTGTGTTGATTGTTTACTATCTGAAATTAGATTGTTTGCAGATGACATAATGCTGTATAAAAGAATCAAAACGATAGAGGATTGTAAATAGTTGCAGGTTGATCTGGACAGGATATCTAATTGGGTTGGTAAACATGGAATGAAGATAAATGCAAAGAAGAGTCAGCTTATTAGATACACAATAAAAAACAGAAGGTTAATTATGAATATAAGGTGGGGAAAGATTTGCTTGCTGAAGACTTGAAATGTAAATATCTTGGAATTACTTTTGATAACAAACTTAACTGGGCAGGACACATAGGACAGGGGGTACGAAAAGGTTTCAAAGTTCTGCACTTGTTGGAGAGAGTGATGAGGGGATGTACGAGAGAAGTCAAGGAATTGGGTTACAAAACTCCGGTCAGACCATAACTCGAATATGGTAGTGTAGTATGGGACCCTCATTTTACGTATCAAATACAGGAGTTAGAGAGGGTGCAAGAAAGGGCTGCTAGATTTGTTTCTGGAAATTATCGCAGAATGCAATCAGTGACGGATATGATAAAGGAGCTGGAATGGGATTCATTGCAAGACAGGAGGAGAATGAGGAGGGTCATGGGAGTGTGCAGGGCATATACTGGCGATGAGGCATTGAAAGATATTGCAATAGGTATGAAAAGTAGTGCATGGAAGGGAAAAGATGGCCATGACCACAAGCTGGCACTCGATTTCAGGCACAAGGGTGTAGGAAAATTCTCTTTTTTAGGTAGGGGTGTCAGGGATTGGAATGAGTTACCAAGAGAAATGATGAATAATTTACCGAAAACTTTGAAAGAATTTAAAGATAAAATTTGTAGAGGGCAAATGTAGGTAGGTGCAGGATAGGGGGAAGAAGGGGGTGTAGGTAAATTGCCACCGGAGCCTGTGCTCCATTGCAATTAAATTAAATAAATTAAATTAAATCAAGGAAAAGGAAGACTCAAAACTTCGCCCTAAAAAGAAAAATGGACTAACGCCTTCTTGGTCCGTTTAAAGTTGACAAAACAAGGCTACCTGTGAAACAAATGGAATAACCATTTAATTAAAAATGATTAAATTCACAACAGGTTTGTTGGAATGAAAGGAAATTTGCTCAATACTTATTTTAAGGAATCGTGCTATTTCATACTTAATTTCTTACTACAGCATGGCCAGTGCAAACATTATATTAAATTATGCCAATTGCACCACCAGTCTCTTAAAGTAGCCTGAAAAGATTTTTTTTTTGTAAATGCTATATTTTTAAGATTAAGATGGTAAGACGGACCATAATACAAGTGACCTATAATCATATCTATATGAGGAATTTCCTTGTACAATAGGGATTGTGGTGATGACAGATGAGTTCTGAGTATAATAAAATTCTTTGTAGTGTTATAATTCACATTTCTCAGAGTATTTCATAGCAGTATTGATCCAGCATATCTACGAGGTTCGGTCATATAACCAGTACATCATTAGTTAGCTACTGACTATGGTTATTGATACATCGTTGTTATTTTGCAAATATGTTTGTATTACGTTACTGTTGTGTAAATGGTACTAATTTTTATACTCTGTGGAAACAGTGAAACCATATCTGCCAATCAAGCTTTATACATTAACGTATCCTCTGCAATACTAGTCACAAATATTCATCTATTATAGAATTCATCTATCTGGCTGTTTTCTGTACTCATTTCTCTGCATATCTCCTCCCTCCCCTACCCTGCAGTCTGGGATCCCACAGAATGCATCCAGTTATAATGTCATTTTTTCAAGTCACTTATATTTAGCACCTCCCCATTTGTGTTTGGCCTTACTTTCTTATAACTGCAGAGATTAGTATTGCCAGGTCCAGATTGTTAAAAATCGGGACGGAGGGTCACAAAAATCGGGATGCGGGACTTCAAATCGGGACAATCCCTCAAAAAATACGTTTTTATATAATTCACATTAGTTTTGTAATTTAACGTGGACAGAGTTAGTTTTTACATGTACAGTATCTGTCTATCGTATTATATGAACTTATGGAACTTATTACTAAATCTTTTATATATATAGACATATGGTTCCCTATATTTCACTTTACAGCCGCCACTACCTAGCACAGATCACTGGTGTTTGTATTTGGTAGTAGCATGGAGATTCCTGTCGTGCACAACGTTGGCCGAATGCTGTTAGCTGTTGGGGTTTGGGAGATATGGCGGTTAAAGGTGGTCGATGTAGAGCTTCTTCATATTTTGATCATAGACTTGTGTGTCCCTATAGTTGTCTTTCCTACCTCAACTACATAGTGTAAACCATTGGTGTTTGCGTGTTGTAATTTACATCGAGTCTCCCACTGTTCACGGGTGGTTACATGTAGATAGCTGTGGGGGAGTAGAGATATGTTGGTTGAGAGTAGTTGAAGTGGGAGAATTTCACATTTCGACCAAAGACGTGTGTGTCCCAGTGTATCACTTTTTAGCCAAAAGTACCCAGCGCAAGGTCACTGGTGTTTGTGCGTTGTAGTAGCATACATTCACCGATCGTGCACAACGCTGGCCGAATTGTAGTAACTGTTGGGGGTGTGAGAGATATGGTTGTCGAAAATGGTCGATCAAGGATATTTTCGTATGGCGAAGCAATATTTTCATTCCCCAGATATCATAGCACATTTAATTACATAGGACCAAATCCTTTCGTTTTTGGTTAAATTAAAATTTTTCTTTATTTCTACTGCGAGAATTAACAGATCCGTATATGGAATCACTAAGCTACTTAGTATTTAATACACTAACGGAAATTAAAACTTCAACACCCACACGGATTTGTGATAAATAGATGAAATTTGTTCCCAAGTATCCCTATATTAACAGTATTAAACGGTTAAAAGTTTTACATGTTATAGTATAAGAATAACGGCGCTATTTGTTATGTAAAATTACTATGGTTTTTAGCGTAAAGTCGCGAATAGTGTGGACTAAGGAGTAATAGAACGATATCTGGGCAACAGTATAATGCACTCTCTCACTCGGAACTGACTCACTCGAATTCCGCACACACTCGACAGCTCGCTATGGCAGACAAAGCTGCTTCTATCGTCACCGCCACGACCCCTGTGCAGAATGGCACAACCAAGTCTCTACGTCCGTGTACATCTGTCAGCGCCAAGGTTGACACCGCAGCAGTTACTTGCGCCCCCGAGGGGTCAGTGCAGATTACCTCGAACAAGAAGGCGAAATTGAAGAGGAAGTGCATTGCTGCTGGCGCCTTCCCACGGGAAGCTGGCATCTGGGCGGAGGTCTCGCACCTTCCTTCTAGAGCCAACGAACGAGTCGTTGAAGGCGTCAGACCAGAAGATTGTTCCATGCAGGTGTGGAGAAAACGACTCGATCGCGGAAATCCCAAGCAACGGAAATTAACCATTACAGTCCACCTAGATGAACTTCAGTTCAGCTGGGATATACCTACAAGTGACGCCGCTGCTTTCGAGCAGGCCCTGACTAGCCGCGAGCACCACCATCTCGCCAATAAGCTTCCCCCCTGTGTTAGTCACGGCGTGGCCGGAGGCACTTGTGTTTCGACCCCGCTGGCCAGTGACTTCAACTGGGAGGAGTACGTCAATCACATCAAAAGAAGATTCAAGACCCACGCCTTCGATCCAGCGACCGGCCGAATCTTCAAGGTGACGCCGATAAGAGAAACCCCATCGCCCTCACGGCCCTCGCCTGAGTCATCACCAGCAGACTCCCCTGCCTCGCCTGAGTCATCACCAGCAGACTCCACTGCCTTAAGGGAAGGCCCAGTAACACCTATCGCAGTCAACTACGTAGGGAATCTCTGCGAGTTACTGGCTCTGCTGCAGCGTTACATGAAACTGCCCATGTTCAGTTGGCCAGACCATGAAAGGATGAAGATTCTTCCATCCAGCCCTGACGACTTCGCGGAAGTAATACAGATCCTTCAGCAAAACTACATGTCATTTGACATCATGACTCCCGGTCGTGTGAAGAAGAAGTCAGATGCCACCATTCAGACAGCAGACAAACCAACGACCGCAACGAAGTCGATCTCACGAAAACTGGTCCAGTGTTTCAGGTGCCAGAACTTCTGGCACCACGCCAGTGAATTCACACAACCAGTCAGATGTGTTCGCTATGGAGGCGGCAAAGAACTCGCCACCTGCAAGAAACCCGGTGATGAACAAACTTGCTGCAACTGCGGGTCTGGGCATGCAGTTTGTTATAGAGGTTGTAGATCATGGAAGCTATAACGTAAGAGGAATCCACAGCAGCCCCGCAAGATCACAACAAGCACACAAGACTCCAGGGCCTCGCCGCCGGAGAACACTCGCCACCATGTAACTGTCACCAGCAGTCCTCAGCAGAGAAATAGTCTACGTCATCTTGAATCCCACCGTACCGAGAGCAGAGCCACCCAGTCGTTCAACAGCCACAGAAGCAAGAAGTTGCGGACACAGAAGACGACTTATGCAGAGGAGCTTATCAACGGCTACACCAATACCCAACGACCTACAGCGACCGATCCAGATCTACTCGCGACGGCGAAGCATTCCGCTACACACCACTATCAACAACAGGCGAACTACAAGAACTCCAAAAACATTAGCTTAGGCTTCATAATGCAGCTGCTCCTACAACACACAATGTTACTGACGGAAGTCATAACAAGTTACCCAGATAACCTGACGCCACCGTGATGACGAACCTACAGAAAAGTCGTGAACCATCTAATTGCTGCTGGAGGCAATGTCTTCGGACAATATCCTCCACCTGCCAACAAAAATAAGGCAGTGACAGTGCTGTGACGAACAGTATAATGCCAGTTAAACATTTTATACAAGATACGACACCTTCCGTGAACACCAATTAATCTTAAACACATGACATCAAATGTTCTCGTTTCTCGTTATATAATACTTTGTATGTATTTTATTTAGGCTGTGAAAACTAAAAACCTTTAAATGAAATCACTAACCTAATTAGTATTTAATACACTGTTAAGGTTCGTTCTCACGGCGCGTGGAAGGCAGGACGCTCCTTTCATCTTCTACCGCCTGGGGTGGGTCAAGGAGCGTCGTCCCTGCTAACATATGCGGAAAGATGACAGGCGTTCCCTAGCATCCCCTTAACTGTGAGAGAAGTCGGAGAATTGGCGTGTTTGAAATGTGTGCATCATATCGTGACATCTCCTGATGGATTGGTAACTGCGCCATGTCCGTATAGAGACTTGTTACACAGTGGGTGAAAGAGGGCTCTACTACTCCTAGCGGAGGCACAGGTCCATGCAGAAAGGCAACAGCACGTGACGATTGACAAATTGTATGTTTGGCTGTTGCTGGCAGACGGGTAAATGCAGGCTAGATCCAAGCAGTGGTTACAGACAGCGTCATCCCCTGTTAAACCAATTGCTGTGACCTCTATGCAATGTGTTCCATTAACCTGATTTCATTACCAGTATCGTCTATACTGCAAATAGACACGTGAATGGCACACTTTTGTTAGGAGACGAGTCTCCATTCCTTCTGTGGAAAAGTGATATTCGACAACATGTACGCAGGCGCAGTGGAGAAACGGCTTACCCTGCTGTGATTTCAGAACGTCACACATGTGTAGACACTGGTATGATGGTTTGACGGAAATCAGTTTCGACAGCAGGACTGAGTTAGTTGTTGTTGAAGTCAAAATGACAGGACGGATTGCTGCACGTCATAGTGATTCTTTTCGTGTCAGCCATCCAAATCGCAACATCCAACAGGATAATGTCCGTCCTCATACAGAGGCCATCACTACGCAAGCCTTGGAAGGGTTTTAGATTACAATTTGGACCGCGCTGTCTCATGATTCGTGCCCAAGAGAGCACGTCTGGGATGCCAGAAGTAGACACATTAGATCACGACGTCGCCAAGAAAAACTGTGCAACAATAGGCTGTACAAGACACGCAGGCGTGGAGAGGCATACCCCAAGAAGACATCCGAACACTTATCGATTCAATGCTGGCAAGGATCTACGAATGTATAGGTGTTTAAGGTGTGTGCACTTCTAATTGTATCAAAATATAAAAAACTTAGCCTGATCTTTTTCAATTTGTTATCGTTTTTTCTGGATGTTTTCCTCAAAATTCCTCCTTTCATGCCTGGGTGTTGCACTTTTAATTTCCGCCAGTGAATGTATAATGCTTGCGGGTTCTCCAACGAAGAACCACGTCATTTGAATGGGACATTCCTCTGCTCGACGTCTTATGAATATCTTGCCCTTGTCCGATCGTAGGCGTTTACCATAAGGAATATGGACTGGAGTGATTTTCCGTTGCCTTGACTAGTGTGACAGTGTTAGTAAGTTTTGTTGTAAATATTGATTACTGATAGTGTGTGTGTTAAGTGTGGAGTGTTGTGGATAAGATATGGATGAAGGGAGAAACACAGGGCTTGCCCATTCAGACCTGTTCTTCCCAAAGACAGCTTGAGGGCGAACAGGCCTTGGCCGTATTTACAAGGTGCGAGTTGACTGGAACGAGTGTACTGTATAGGGTGCGCGCCCAACGCTTGATTGTCACTCTCCTCGTGTCAACAGGTTGAAGATAGTCAGTTGACTGAGAACAGTGGACTCGGTTTACTACCAGTTTTTGGCATGCGACTTCAACAAACATGATGGCGACAACTAATGATCTCGACATCGACGAGGAATAAAAAGAAAAAAAGAAAAGAGGAGCGCTAGATTTGACTGTGGAACTCATCACAGAGCACAACCAGTAACTGTTACGATGTAGGAACTGGGTTAGGAGTCATTGGAAGGCAAAGGCACAGAAAGTTTTCCATGTACCGGTGTAGGGTAATTATTGACGACGAGACTAGGATAGATACTGGTGAGAGGATTAAGAGTAAAACGTGAAAGGGAGGAAATGACCATGAACGCTAAGAGGCATTTCATTTCAGGGCGTGGGAAAATTTTCTTTTGTATATAAGCGAGTCAGGGATTGGAACAAATTACCAAAGGAAACACTGAAAAATTACCTAGAAACATTTAAAGAATTTCAAACCGAAATTTCGAAGTTGGCAATATTGATGAATGTTGATATTGCACTGAAAGAATTTAAGATTAAAAAACTAAGTGTGTATGAAAATTTATGTCGGGGTGTTAGCTCCATCACAGTCAACTATATTAAATATTTAATGACTCATCACCAGAATAAACCAGGATCTTCAGATAATAAGTAACGTAAAGGACTCCGGTTAGATTCCACTAACACTGACAGATTCACACCTAGTCACCGCCACAGTGCAAGTCTGGTAAATGCTGTATGATGCTGGAGTGCTAGAAAAAAAGAGTTTATAATTATGGAAGATCGTTTTAAATCGGTGGAAGGTAAGTTGGTGAAACATTTGGTACCCAACTTCATCCAGAATGTCAGTGAGGAAAGAAAGTGGTTTGTGAATCAGCAACATAAACGTAAGAGAGGATATTCACGTGAATCTCAGTCAAATTGCCTGTAACAATATAGTTACATTACACTTCGGAGTGTACCCTTCGGCCATTCATGCCTTGAACCTCCATGAAGGTCTTTCCATTCGTCTCGCGGAGACCAATAGATGTCACAAATGTGGTAAAACTGACATCTTTTACATCTGGTGGATCACAATGAATCTAGCTATTGCTCCGATAGAACTACAGTATGCTCTTTTTCAATTTAGTAGTCTCACACAAAACAACATTAAATACACAGCTTCCATCAACACACCAAACCTGAATCTAATGTCAATATACTTTTTCCATTCTACTTCCACATATACGTTTTAAATATTTTTAATGTACTTCTAATCTGACACTTCCTCCCGAATGCGAGGCCGGAGCGTTACCGCACACCCACCATGCTCCGTGTATCTATGCCAAGTTACCGGCTCGTGTGATCTCTGTAGACCAGATACATATCTCATCAGAAGGGACCGAGCATGTGGGAGGTGCATTCAAAACGCCGCAAGGATTTTGACACCAAGTGGTCTGCCATGATGACAGAAAGGAGACTGCCGAAGAGGCGGTCGCCTTTTGGTAGAAGTGAAGGAAACGGAAAAATTTAATTCTACAAAAGAAATATTTATGTTTATTCCGTTGCTGATGATCATTATCTGCAGTCTATGTTGACTGTTATACCAAAAAGAACGTCGTTGTATTTTATTCGCAAGTTCACCCACACGATTGTCTATAAGTGGGCTATTCACCACTTTGCATTATTTTAATCACCTCTTGGTCTCTTTCTTCTCAAGTAACTCCTCTGAATCATCTACGAGATTTTTTATAACATTCTTATGAAGTCCTTTCTGTTGATTAACTTGAGAATCATTCACTTAATTTATGTCTGCGTCCAACTCCCCGGGGAGTTACCTAAACTCAGAGCAATATTTAACAATTGTTAGAAGTATGATTGAAATATCCAATATTTTAGCCGTATGCGTTAAAAGGCTGACATACTGGAGGATAAATATGACATACCAACCTTCAAATCCTCGACCTAATATATTGTCTGTCCTTATTACTAATTTAGGGTGATTTTTCCTAATTCCGCGAGGGTAGGCTGAATCGTCTCAATTTCTGCTGCTTAAGTAACTACAAATTTCATGGTCAAAATAACAGTAACCTAAGAAAACATAACTACAGAAGTTCACCACTAGTTTTCCACGTCTAGGGAGTAGAGGAAGGCTCTCGCTAGTTGATGGTTGGTGCATACTTACGATATATCATTAGACACCAACCTGGAATACTAGGATTGGAAAGGATTAAAAATTTAGTTTTTAAACCTGAAAAAATTAGGCCATCATGGCCCGGCAGATGTTGAAAACCGAAATTGATGGTTATTGAAATAATTTATAATTGAAGAAAACCATTAAATAAATTAAGAACGGAGCTGCTTTAGAAAAATAAATTTATTTTTCTTATTATAGTAAGTACCTGGGTGACCGATCTTCGCTCGGTATCTTTCAATTTCTGTTCAATATCCAAGATTTCGAGTAAAGTTTGATTAACGTAAAAGGCTTGAAGGTTTCCTAGGCGTTTTGAGGTGCACATTTAGCCAAAGAGAAGCTTAACTAACATCAGTAGGCTTACTGGTACCTGAACCTTCTACGTAATGAGGTTAGAGCCGTTTTCGAGAAACCAAATTAAAAAATTCCTCTTTTTTTTAATCGTGTTAAAAACTTGAAAAGCAAAATGTTATTTACGTATGAAATTTCATACAAATCACTACATCCATTTGCGAGACCGCCTCATAAATTGCTTTCAAAGAAAAGTGCTATTATTATGTTAAACAGAAATCTTAATGCCAGTCAGGGATTAATTAATGCTGCGAGATTTGTGTTAATTCAGGGCATTCTACGAAAACCCTTGATGATGGATTCTTATGTAACTCGACGAGAAAAATTGAAAGTACAAAATATTCTTTTTATGTATATATCTCGCTTAGTTCTCGAGATATCATATCGCAAAATTGACGTGGTTGGTTGAAATGTGACCTGGACCATTAGATAAATTTCGCCACAGCCAAGTTTGATGATGAATTCGTATGAAACTCGTCGAGACAAATCAAAAATAAAGAATTTATTTTTCTGATACCTCAAGTGAAGAGGTTAGGATTAGATCCGGTCTGGACCAGAAAAAGAATCCACCAAAAGCACTATGTCTATATGGTGGAAATGTACTTTCAATGTTTTATTTTGTTCCTAATGGTTGTTGTTAGGTTGAAATACAGCATGGACCAGAAGAAACGTCACCAAAAGCACAAGGAACTATACCTATTACTGATTTTTGACATGCTATATCTCGTAAACCAAGCAAGATATCAAGAACATTTATTCTTTATTTTCGATATATTTCGTCGCGTTCTATAAGAATTCGTCATCAGATTGTGACGTCACGGTAATGATCGAACATCATCAGTGCTAAATTCATTCACTCCGATAAAACTATGCTCATACCTCGCGTGGTAGTATTTAATGACAAACTAACAACCACTTCTTACGATCAAAAAGTAAACGATGATTACTTTGTAACTGGTACCGGTAATATTATTTTCAAAGAAGTTTATCACCTCTGACAAAACCAATGATAAGTTTTTAATTATCTTCCTTTTTAAATGTTTTACAATTAAACTTGCAATGGTACTATTTCCCAAAGAAGTTTGAATATTATACACGCTATTTCCACGCGTCAGGCAGTATACAAGAACTTTTCGTTTAAATATTCTTTGAAATCAGAGAGAATCTATTTTTAGGCTT
>JARYHS010007386.1:0-40175 GCA_031002005.1 Vandiemenella viatica
TGCTGTCTCTGTGGCCGACCCCTTACAGTCGGCCACACAGACGGCAATTTCGCCACGTTGTCACTCCTGGTTTTTGTTAGGGCGCTAATGACCCCGCTGTCGACGCGCCCTAAAACAACAACAACAACAACAACAACATTCCATAATGCTGGTAAATCTTACACTCACTTCACTTTTGCATTCATATTCAGAAGAAAAAAATCAATGGAAAAAATATTACAGTAACAAAATACAAGCGGAGACTAGTAATCGTGCCCGTGTCTCGAGACCAATGAGGGGATATTGCGCAATATCGCCCACAGACCGCACAATGTAGGAAAACAATCCTACAGAAAGATGGAGGCATCAAAATTACAAACTATGAGAGCCTACGGTTCTTCCTACCGACGTTAACGGGCGAAAAGATAAAGCAGTTATGCAAATATGTAACTAAAAGTAACAGAAAAATCTAATATGAAATTGTAAAAATAGATAAAATGTTTGGCTTACACATGTAGGCCTACTAAAACTTTCGCAGTGACTAGAAAATAATGCTTATAGTATTATTAAATTAGTATTTATTTTTAAAGATGGAGAAGTACCAAATTAATGTATTATAATAAGTTTGGGAAATGTAAAGAAATTTATTTTTTTAGTTGGTTAAAGTTGGCGAAAGCCAAAGAACATTAAATAAATAATTTTGAAACTATATATCCACATTACAGCTCTGGTTGTTTACGATAGCAACTGCTTTCATTGATTTTGTGACTTAAAATTTTTTATATATATATTAGAATCCTTTCGTAGCAATATTAGTGTTTTTCTCTCAAGTTTTCCTTAAGTGATAAATTACAGCAGTCCAAATACAGAGTTACCTCCGAAGTGTTCCAGAGACACAGTCTCGGAACACTATGGCAGACAGTGATGGACAGATGTCTTCAGCCAGCGAAGTTTTACGCCACTATTATGAAAATGCGGCTGTTGACGTAGATCTTCACAGCGAAGAAGAAGAGCAGCAACAACAGCAACAACATCAGCAGTATCATCAGCAGCAGCATCAAGAGAAGCAGTATCAACTACAGCAGAATTAACAGCAGACGTATCAACAGCAGCAGCATCAATAGCGGAGGCTTATGGAGATGGAAATCCGGGCGGGAGGCGTTCCACCACAGGACCTGCACTCACCTCCAGACGCAGCCATACATCCCATGGTTCGGAGAGGTGTCAATCCCATAATTACTGGTGAGTCGAATCAACCAGTAAAACGAAGATGTGTTCAGAGACCAGAAATAGGTCAGCCCAAGGTAGTTCTCAACAAACAGAAGAAGTAGATATGCTTGATATAGCAAGGCCCATCGAGATTAACACATCTCCATCTACAGTATTAGACCAACATAATCCCAACCTCAAGTCCTCTGATTCGATAGCGCTAACTTACAGAAGCAAAAACAATAGATACAGCCCTACAGATAGCGGTCCATACTACATTTTCATAGAAAGTGTAGATAAAAATATCGGAAGACTACATCCCATGTCAATAGGCAAAATTCTCTACACACGCAATCCTGTATATAAACAAGACATCATTAATATTATAACAGCAGGCAGAAACAGATTAAAAATCGAAACTAAGTCTGCAGCTTCAGCCAACATGTTAGTACAGTCCACATTGTTCATAGACAGGAATCTTGAAGCATATATACCAAATTTTTTAATAAATAAACGAGGGATTGTTAGTGATGTAGACGTCACCCTTTCAGAAGAAGAAATCCAACAAGCTATAGAAATCCGTGAAACGGTTCACTAAGAGGAGCACTTACCAAAACAACGAGAGAAGGATTCCAATACCAGTATGCATGATTACCTTCAGATCTCAATCCTTACCAGATAATATAGCAATTTTCGTAACACGGTGTTCAGTAGAGCCTCATGTTCCACAAATACTAATCTGTACCAATTGCTTACGTTTTGGACATAGCATGACACAGTGCCGCAGTGCCACTCGTTGTAATAAATGTGGAGGCCCTCATTCGATGGAGTCATGCACTAGCACAGCTGATTCGCGATGTGTTCACTGTCAGGGCCCACATCTATCCAATGATAGATTATGCCCAGTATACATACAACAACAAAAAGCACGCGAGGCCGTGGTTTACAACAAAGCTTCACCAATGAAGAGTTGTACATCCGCCCACAGACAGACGTATTCAAAAGCAGCCTACGTCGCGCCGTCCTATCATGATGAATACCAATTCCCCCCGCTCCCACCGCCTACATCGTCGCTTCTGAGTTCAGCCTCACCAAATGCAATCCAAAACAACCCTATTATCCCCATCTATCAAGAACAAGAGATACGTCACCAATCAAAAGCATCCACTATAAATCAACTGCTTCACACTCCCACTGCCACGGGCCGCAACAAACAAAGGCCAGCAACTCCAAACTCAAAAACGCCCCATTATCCTCCTGTCCATCAGAGAATGTATATACCACAGCATTTACCTATATCACCCATCATACAGAATCCTTATCATCCGCAACTCCAGGACAAGGAGAAGGCTCCCTCAGCAGAAAACGCAGTGCTCATAGAGCAATATTGCAAATGATTTTGCAGATGATACATGAATTCCAATCATCTCCATCTGATACTCTCCATCTCGATCCGCTCCGCCGTCTTCTTACCAGCTTAGTAGGGAACAAGTAAATAACCCATAACAACTACCCACCTTAACCGAGTGCTATGGCGCATACAATTTTACAATGGAACTCGCGTTATCTCGCTGCCAATCGAGAGTCATTTCAGAGAGCATTAAGTACGATGAACATATCCATCGCTACCCTATCAGAAATCTGGCTGAAGACAGGAAGGAACATTTCATTTCCAACATACACCGTGTATCGCAATGATCGTGAAGATGGCTGGGGAGGAGTTGCAATTGTAATTAAAACCTTAATACCACATACAGCGATCGCTTTAGATCACGCCCATATAAAATCTTTTCAAGCAATCGCCGTTAGAGCGCTGATAAGCTGACAGGAAGTCACCATAGTATCCCTGTACTGCCCACCTAGGAACGTCATCACAGAGCAGGAATGGCGCTATTTCATGCAACAGTTGGAGCAACTGCTACTAATCTGTGGCGACTTTAATGCACACAATACGACATGGGGGTGTGAAATATCAGACTTTTACGGAAGGACACTCTTGGAATTAATAGAAGAATATGAACTATTTATCTTAAACGACGGATCTGCAACAATACTTCCCCTGCCATAACAACGGAAATCCGCCATAGATATTTCCCTGTGCTCAGCATCGCTTTCCTCGGAGTTCCGTTGGCGGGTCCTCCTTTCCACAATGGGATCCAACCATTTCCCAATAGAAATCACGACCATAAATCCAATCAATCGCCCTCCATACAAACCTTATTCCAAATGGAAATTAAATCAAGCAAACTGGAATAATTATAGACGAATTATGGAAAGGACTACCTATGGTATTCCAAATACGCTCCCTACAGCTGAAAAGTATAACGCTTTCATAAATAAAATCAACTATGCAGCTAGCCAATCTATCCCACAAAAGAAGACTATAACTCACCCGCGAGAAATAACAGTACCATGGTGGAGCCCCGAATGTGGAAGGATCATCGCAAAACGAAAACTAGCTCTGAAATACTATAAACAGTTTCCAACCTGGGAAAATTTTCTAGGCTACAAAAAAGCAGACGCAGAAATGAAGAGGACACTGAAACACCAGAAGAAAGAAAGCTGGAAAGCCTTTTGCAGCAAACTTTCCAAAGATACGCCGCTCTCAAAGATATGGTCAACCATAAATAAATTCAAAAAGAAGTGTGTACCCACCCGCTCTGTCCATTGTTGGACTGAAGAATACGCCGACATTGTGGCCCCGCCTTCGGTAGCTTCTCCACCTGAGCCATTACAATCGACTTCTACAGGTGAGAATCAGACTATCTCATGCGGCCCTTGAGACGAAACGAGCTAGAAAGAGCCCTAAAAAAAGCATCAAACACAGCTCCAGGTATCGACGGAATTCACTACAGCATGCTCGCTAATTTGCCATAGTAACGCAAAACAACTCCTCCTTCAACTTTTCAACGTAATTTGGATTACAGGAAATTTTCCTGAAGATTGGACTACACACTTCATCGTACCCATCCCAAAGCAGGGGAAAAACCCTAACGATGCCAAGTCCTACCGACCGATAACTTTGTCTTCTTGCATCGCCAAAACATTTGAACGACTAGTGAAACAACGATTAGAGTGGTGGCTGGAACACAATAATCCATTACCCAGGACTCAGTTTGGATTCAGGAAGGCACGATAGACAACCTCAGCCTTCTAACTGCAGATATAGAGAAGGTATTCACTGAAAAGGGATACTTAACAGCCATATTCCTAGATATTTCAGGAGCCTATGGCAATGTGGTGCCAACAGTACTGCTCAAAGAGCTAAAAGAAATTGGCATCCTTGCGCGGTACTGCCGAAATATCTACAATCTGGTTCGTCTACGTACCATATATATACGAAAGCAAGATAATACCTTTTTCGGACCTACAACACTATCGAAGGGCCTACCCCAAGTATCAACCCTCAGTCCGCTATTATATGCCATATATACCGCCAATCTGGATAAAATCTTTAGAACGCATATAAAAGTATTACAGTGCGCTGATGATATCTGCATATATATACCATGTCTCTCTCCTTGTATTTAACCTATCAATGGCTATCGGATGCTGCAATAACTTGATCTGTATGTACATCTGAGTGTGGACTTACACTTTCAGCACCTAAATCAACTGTCGTGGTGTTCACAAGGAAGCGCTGCACATTCGGAGAACGCACCATACGGTTGGGACCATATACCTTCCCAATAGAAGCGTCGGCTAAACTTCTGGGCCTATATCTGGACAGCAAACTAACATGGAGCCGCCATATAAACTACATATTACAGAAGGTTGGGAAAGCGCTGAACATACTCCGATCCATCACAGGAACATGGTGGGGAGCAGATCCTTCTACTCTACTAATCTTGTACCGATCCTTAATCCGTCCAGTAATAGATTATGGAAGCACCCTGTTCGGAAACGCGCCAAAATACATCTTGGAAAAACTGGACCGGGCTCAACATAGGGCCATAAGATTATGCCTAGAAGCAATGAGGTCCTACCAATGCTCTTCTGATAGAAGCAACGGAAATGCCCCTTTCTATACGCCGGGAACTTCTTACAAACAAATACCTCATCCGCATCTTTGCTATAAAGGAACATCCTTTACTAAAGAAGCTGTCAGTAATGAACAGAAGACTCACAAGGAACGGACCACCACCAGCGAAAAGAGTGGCTCTACTATCAAAAGGATACAAGGAATATGAAAAGATTAAAACACTCGTATTAAAAAGCCACATTATTCCAGGCTTCCTGTATCCAGACGAATTTCAGTTCCTGAAACTACAAATATATTATCTACCAGAAAATATCATCCGGAGTAACAACATCAATACAGCAATTTCACACTTCTTGAACAAAACTTGGCCCAACTACATCCATATTTACAGCGACGGCTCTAAAATTACGGAAGGTGCAGGTTACGCTTATTATTGCCCATATACTAACGAGTACGGACAAACATTACTATCTGCAGAGACGTCAATTTATACAGCGGAAACCATAGCCATGTGTGCAGCTATCAAGTACGGGCTAGACAAGCACTTTCCAAGGATCTTAATACTTACTGACGCTAAGAACGCTCTCCAGAAATTACAGAACCCAGTATGGAGTAACAAAATGCACCAATACCTGTATGAAATAATAAGATTAGCTTCAGAAGCTTCTTCAGTTGGCATACAAGTACATTTTCTCTTGATCTAAGGTCATATAAGAATAATGCACAATGAAGTCGACCAGCTAGCGAAACAGAGCATCAACGAAGGGCACTTTGCAGGCATTCAGCTACGTTGGAGGGATTTCATCCCACTAGTCTCTAGGAAGGCATACCTCAGTTGGAATGAAGACTGGTCCCGGACGCAGCTACTAAGAGGAAAACACTACTCAGCAGTACAACCTACAATACCAAAGACACCGTGGTTCGCAGATCACAATATTGCAAGAAGACACGCAACAACCATTATGAGAATGAGACTAGGATGTGATTGTTATCCTCACCACTTATGCCGCCTTCATATAATAGAAACACCTATATGCACCTTAGACCAAGAGATTTCCGACCTCAATCACATCATACTCTCCTGTTCACGGTTTCAATCACAATGCAAACGTTTCTACAGGCGTCTCGAACAGCTTTTAGTGAAATTCCCAGCAAGCGTTACCACCATTCTTCAATCAAGAAATGTGCAAATATACAAGGCAATAGTTCACTTCCTTGAAGACACAGAACTGAAGATTTGAAGCCTCCAATACTCTGTAAGAAGAAAATAACAAACAAACATTAATGTATAATGCTGGCTAAATGGTCTCAGACCAAAGGCCAAATAAATAAATAAATAAAACTATATACAGGGCGTTCGCCGGAAAACACTACCCTCCCAGTCTGTTGCCGTCGGCAACTTGCTCGGTCAGTCTAGCCAGCAGCTCCCGCCACACGGCACCGTGAATCACCGCACTGTTTAACACCTCCGCTGCCCCAACAGTGCAGTGACGCAGTATAATGGGACCCTTACATTGTTAAGAACGGTTTCTTTGCATTGTAGCTAGTTTGTGACTTCAGTCTCTTATTAATCAGTGTTGTGAATAAACGTTTCTTTGCGGTTTGGCTGGTTTGGGGCTTCATACTCTTACTAATCTCTACCGTGTTTGAGTGTGAGTAAAATTATGGTACATTACAGTTTGCAACAAACAATATTTCTCTACGATACATATGTGAAGAAGTAGTCGTTTAAAAAGTGTCGCAGTAAATTTCGTCGCGAATTTCCTGGCGCTTTACTGCCAGCTAAATCAACAATTCTGCGTCTGGTTAAAAAAGTAAGAGAAACGGGTTCATTTTTTAACAAAAAGAGACTGTCGGTCAACCGTATTCTCACAGAGGAGAAAATTGACGATATCGCTTTTCGACTAGAACAGTCACCCAAAAAATCATTAAGTCAGTTAGGGCAGCGTGTGTCTCGAAATATGTTCAGAAGATGTGAAATGTGCATTACACAAGAGGGTCAACACTTCCAGCATCTTTTATAAGATAAGCTAATGAATTACGTCACATTTAAATGAATCGCTAATTGCAGAAAGGAAACATGTCCATTTCGTAAAAAAAAAAACTTTTTTTCCGGAAAAGGCATCTTTCAACTTAGCCCTTTCGTTCTCTGCAGAAAGTCACTTAAAAAAACATATAAATAATATGCTTCTCATCCCAAAGAAACACAAAATGTAATACTGAGTAGTCTACCGTACGAACGTAATACAGTTTTTTGTCATGTCCCTAAAACTTATCAAACTGGACATGTTCCCTTTCTGCATTTAGCGATTCAAATGCTTAGCACATACAAGTTTATGAAGCCTAATTATTATGAAACAGTCCGCGGCCGACGGTCGAACAATGCCCGAAGCTGACCGCTCGCTCGCCGGGAGCAGTTTCTTCCTTGTAGCGCTAACAGTGGGTTGCGTTTCCCGGCGAACGCCCTGTATCATCTCTGCATAGTGTTTCTGAACGCTCCCGTTTATTGAATGTGCTTCTAGTTTTGTGTCGTGTACTGTCTCTGTTGCGTTGTGGCCATGTAGGTATGATCATTTTAATGGCGTCAGTGTTGTACCTTCCTTTTTGAGACTGTGTTAGAAAGGAATCTTTTTCGAAGTAAGTTTGTGTTACTTGGTATTTGTGATTAACGTGAATATGCAAATGTGATCATGATGATATAAATAAGCATATGGTTTCGCAATTTAAACAATAATAATATTTCTGTTTTGGATAGCCTGTTTGTGGACTATATGTGTTCTCTTAAATAATTGGGTGAAGTTTAAATTACGATACAGTGAACGGATTATTTCGGGTTAGTTATTCCAGTTGCAGTATGATGAAATTTATTGACTGACCTAAGTAGGCCTATTCAAAATGTTTATTGTGATGATTTATGTAACGCAAACTAAGAATTCCGCTTTGGACAACGCTGTTATTACCGGAAATGTATTTCACTATGCAATTATTTAGGCGTTTCTGCTTAGCTTTATTTAGTTGTGATTATGGTTAGGGCGAAATGCAGCCTGTACCTTAATGGTTTCATAATAGAATAAGGAAAGAAGAATTAACATTAGTAATTTCAGGCGTTCCATATTTATGACTACGTGTAACACTATTTAAACGATTCCCAAATAATTTACCAATAACTAGTACGTTTAATTGAATAGTTATACGTGAGATACTATGGTCAGAGGTTTAAAAAATGGAAAAAAATGAATTTTTAACAGGTCGACAATAGGCGCCCATACCTAATGTGTCCAAAAAAACTTTTCCAGGCACAGTAGATGAAGGTTGAATACGGGAAGTTTTGCATCTTCGAGTTGTGCGAATCTTGAGAGATCTTTGTGGGTGTACATTCCTAAAACGCTGGCTTTTATCAGGTGACATCAGCTAACAGTTATTTTGTTATTAAATTTTGCAAGTGTATCAGACAGAAACATGGCTTGCAAAAGTCCATCTCCACCTCCTCGTGGTGCAAGCTGGAAGGGGCATGTTTGCTGGTCCTCACTTTTAGTTGACCACCAGTAATATTGCCCCTACCAACGGAGCTCTGGCCCTAGTATAGAAAGAAAATGTGCAATAGATGAATAATCACATTGAGAAAGTAGCCTAATAACTTATCAGTTGTTATAAAGCTATCAGTACTGTCAGCTTGCATTCTTTTTTCCCCTCCTTTTTTTCTCTCTTTGTTTTAACATTTGTGAGACAGTTACTCAGTTTATCAACATTGCGTTTACTGATCGAGTTAAACATGTTTATAATGATGCCAATGTTTAGTGTGTGTTCTGTATTGAATTCCAAGTGTAAGATTGTTGGTCAAATTAATATTTCATCTTGCAGTGTGATGATGTTTATTTTTGTATGGCGTCTGAACTGATTGAATTATGCTGCGAAATGTAGTAGCATTGAAATCGATAAACAGCAATTGCAAAGTATATATGTATAGAAGTATTTATAAGAAACATTAAAAATCTCAGTTGTCGACTCAGTTTCCTGACTTGGATTAGTCTCTTCAGCCACTGTGTAACTTAAAAAGTGCAATTGTGTGTCAGATTATGTTATCTAACAATCTGAACTGCTTGATAAATAATTAAAAAGCAATTATCACCTCCAAGAAATAATGTTAATTAATCAACCATGATATTTGCGAGAGATATCACATTGATATTCATCTACTTTCTGCTGTTCACATTTAATTCATAGCAAAGGGCATTTGAATGGGTTAAAACTTTTTATTGGTATGTTATTAGTTGAAATCTGTTGGTTTGACCTGTTTCATCTATATCTGTACTTTGCAGTTAACAGATTTTTAGAGTGCAGATGGTGCTTTACATCAAAACTAACTCCATTCATTCCACTTGTGAATAGCATGAGAGAAGAAAGAATGGGGTACTTGACACTAACTATGAAACAATGAAACATTAATTTATACTGATAGAGTAAGGTGGAAGGGTACCAAAATTCAACTTTATTTGTTGGATAGGAATTAAAAACCTACCATTTTTAACAAAATAAAAATGCAAAAAGACAACTGTTACTCACGTAACATGAAACACCAATCGGAGCGCATGGCATCAGTGTTCAGCTCACCCCAGTTTAGCTGCCGTGTATTTTCATGTGTTGACTATCTTTCCATTGCTTATTTAAATTTGTTAAGGTTTCAGTGCTGGTTGTAAAACAATTGTTCTTCTTATACTCACAATGGAAGTTGGTTTTATCAAGGCAACTAGCTCTAATTTGCCCAGAATTGATGTGATGATGCTGGTAATGTTTTTTGCATCAAACACCGATTTCTGCTCAGCAGAATTTCGGAATGTCAAAACGTCAAAGTAAATACTTACTTCTTATATGTTATTACTTTATACATAATACCATATTACGATAAAACGTTAGAATATAAGATATTTTAGAAGCGTGTGTGGTGGAGCGTTCGACGTTATACAGATCGGTAATTTGCGATTTTAATCAACAGGTCTACTTTTGAGTATTTCATTGTAGTATCTTTTAAAATGTGTTTAATATGCCTGTTGCTTCACAGACGCACGTGTAGTATTTAATCGTTAATTAATTACTATATTAAAAAATCCTTGAGTGATTTCTAAAACTATTTTTTGGCGTGCTGGGTTAGTTAAAGTTAAGTCAGTTCACATTCATTTGATGCTATTTTTTCGGCAGTAATGTCGTGAATATAAAGCTTTTTCTTTCTATATTAGAGATTATACAAGTTTTTGTATAGCTAGAAAAATATTTTGATCATATTTTCGAAGAAAGTCTTAAACTATCGTCCTACTCGGGTCGAAATATTTTTCAATATTCGTTGAAGCGGGGATTCTACGATAACCGTAGTGCTGTGATTTGGTGATAGATTAAGTAATGTGACAAATCGAAAGTAAGGAATAATTTTTTTTGTTGATATCTCACTTAGTTCTCGAGATATAGTGTCTCAAAAGTGAGGTGGTTAGGTCAAAATGCGGCCTCAACCAGAAGAAAAATTTCTCCGAATCTAAATTCAATGATGGATTCTTCAGTAACTCGAGGAGACAAATCAAAATTAAAGAATAAATTTTTTTTTTTTTTTTTTGATTCATGAGTACTTTTGGTACTGATCTATTTAGTTTTCCAAATCATTTGGCAACTATATCAATAAAAAGTTTGGATACACTTACAACGTACAGCATTTTAACCTCCAGGGTTGTAATTTATTTACCGGTAGTAATTTAAGTTTTTCACAGCACAAAATATTGAGGTACATAGCTCATTAAACATAATAGAATATTAAGCACAAATGTTAAAGTGGTCTTCACAAAAATATATTGAGGATGTTGTAGACACATAAGCTGGATCACATCATGCAAGCATTAACCACTTTTTCCACACTACTTCATTGTGTGGAACGGTAACAAACAATTTGTTTGGTGTTTTAAAGGTCGTGTTTACACACAGAGGCACCACACACCATTTGTAAACTCTAGAACTCATTTTATTAATGAAATCAGCAGTCTACATGTTTACGGTGGCGCGAGCCAACAGCTGACGTCATAAGTGACTGACAACTGGGAGCGTTTTGGCGCCAATATTCAAATAATTGCATAAAAATGCAAAATTTTGCTATTTTCCATTCGTTATTTCAAGAAATAAATTTTTTTTGTTTATAATAGGCGACCAGCTACAATACTGACTACTTTCCCAAAATTAGTCAAGTACCCCATTCATACAAGCATCCTGACGTTACCTAATTTCTCTAATTTTGTAGCATTCTTAAATGAACGGTGTTGTTCACATGTTTCCCAACAAAGTCAACCGAAATCTATATCTGTGCCAGACAATCCCAGCCCATTTTATGTATAAATTCTGTGGTGCTTTTTTAATGATTGTGGCAAGAAGTCACAATGAGCGGTTCTCCTCTATACTTTATCTATACTGTCAATCAATCCTGTGTAATAAGTATCCCAAACAGGACGACAATTCAGATGTGGAAGCACAAGAGTTGAGTGCACTATCTCCTTGGTATAGGCATTATAATTTTTGATTGGAAGTTGAACATAGTAAACTCTGGCTGGTCAAACCAACCATTTAGTTATGGAGCGGCTCCTCGTGGAGAGGTTCTCCTTAGTTGCCTCCACATAGGGCACTGTCCATTGACGCAGTTTTCTACCCTGCTAGTAAGACCCCCAGAATGTTATGCTTGTGGCATAGCTCTCTTGGATCACCTTATAATAAATGATTATGTACTATTTTTAGATCTAAGGACAAATGTTAAAATTTTGTTTATTGGCATATCGGCATAGTTTTTAAGATGTACTGGTGTTCCCTTTCAGCCACCAATCCATGTATTGTGTTTTTATTTTGATTGTTATGTCTTCCCTTTATTTCTGGAGGGTCCATTTACAACCAGACACTGTATAGTAGAAATTTTTGGTCACTGTAACCGCGTTTAATTTGGCATGTGCTGTCTGCTTGGCTGACAATTTTACATTTGGCCAAACAGACAGGAAATTGGCCTTTTTTTTAAAAAAAAAAAATCATTGAAATTGACATACTATATGTTAGGTGCTAATTAATGACTGTGCTGGCCACACACCCTAAAGCCATAAATGCAACAACATAGAAATTTGATCCATGAATCACAGCTTAGTATTAGTTCCACCTACAACTGAAGTTATTTGCAGGTCCGATTTCATGATGTTTTGTACTGTTACGCCCAAATACATCAGTGAATCAGTAACTTTGTACTCCTGGATAAAGGATACTTTGTGTTAGTTGTGTTCATTTGCATGCACTTTTTGCAAATTAGTGATCATTTGTCACACTATGCTGAAATAATGTCTAGATTATGTTGAATTTTTACACATTCTTTACTTCTTAATAGATAAAGACTACATCATCAAGTAAATAATCTTAAACTGCTATTAGTTCTGACTATTTTAAGACTTATTACTATTATCAGTAAATTTTATGAACTTACCTTTGTCTTCATTAAAATTTTAATCCTGTTTTAAAATTAGTATCATCTAGTGGCTCGTGCTGAATTTTAATCTTTGGGATTGATTATAGAGCGATGAACATTGATTTATTATGAATTTGTATATTTTTCATGTGTATGAATATTGTTTTTTATGAAAGTAGACTGTAAATGGTGTGTAATATGATCAACAATTTGAAATATTAATTGAAAGCTTGTAATTAAACTAAGGAAAAATGAAACTGCTTTACGCAAAATAATTGCAAGGAAAGGGAAAATGACTCATCACTCACCAAAGTTGAAGGCAGCGACGAGAGAAGAACATATGTTATGAACACATGCAGCAACCCCCGGTGTGTGCACACCTCCCGAGGTCCATGACTCATTTTCTATGTCATGAATAAGGTTAACTACCGAAATATTGAGTTTATTTATTTGTGTGTTCGTAATATATGTTCTTCTCTCGTCGCTGCCTTCAACTTTGGTGAGTGATTAGTCATTTTCCCTTTCCTTGCAATTATTTTGCCTAAAGCTTGTAATTATAAATTTATAAATGTTCATATATGCCACAGTGTTTTGAGGGTGAGTTTCAGCCATATGGAGTGGTTAATGTTGTCCACTTTTATGTTTAAATGTGTGTAAATAGCTTTAATTTTCATTTTAAAGTGTTTCCTAAGGATTGTGAGTGATTTCGTACAAGTTGTAATTGTTTTAGTAGTATTTTGATTGTCAGAATAATTGTTAGTGCTCGAGAACTTTACTTATTTTTCCCCTCAATGTTTCTCAAGGGCATATTTAAACACTGAGGTGGTGGACATAGAAAATTTTGGTGATTGTTATTGAGTCATTAAGGAGGTATGTTTTTGAAGTAGCTGAAGTTTAGTCGTTGGAGATTTTCGTGTAATGTGGTTTAGTATCTATGGACTAAGTTGAAGCCTGTCTGCGTTTTTTTTTATGCTGAAACTAAAACTGCCAGATAAGTGTCATTTTTCTAGTTATTTGTTTGAACTCATAAATCCATTGACAATTTGTATTAATAATTTTCTTTTGGTGAATTTTTAAGAAAATCATTTGGTGGCTGTAAGACAATAACATGGTAATTGAAGAGCTGATTAAGTTGCAATCAGCATTATCTGAGATGACAATCCAGCGTACTGCTTTCAAATGCATTGTGTTTCTCTAATTTATTGATTTTTATTTACGAAGGTAAATATGTATGGCATTACTGGCTGTGCAACAACGATGTGTAAGTGACTGTTCTGATTTGCTGAGTATTCTGTTTAAACCATGTAAAGAGAACCTACAGTTTTATGCATATTCCAAACCACCAAATTCCCTGAATGTACTTACAGAAAAAAAGTAAAATTTTGTCAAAGGTGTAAATCAAATTACTGGCCATTAGAAATTTTAGCTGAAACCTGATTTTAATCAAGGATCACTCAGTTCAATACTTTGCACTTTTATTGTAAAAAGTTTAAGATTCACAAATTAAGAAAAAAGTATTAAAATAATCCTTTCTCGCCATCTCCAGTTTTGATGCTTCCTTCAGGATGTAGCTTGCAAGCTAGTTGTATTTCAGGAGCAACATCCCGCTAATTTAATTTCTTTGTCACGTCATTTTAAAATTAATTCTAGATACTAAGTATGTGATAAATAGTCATGGTTAAACTGTAGTGTTAACAAATTTTATTTAACAGGTTGATTTGTAAAGAAAGATTACTTGCTTAACCCTTTCGTGACCAGTGGGAACTATAGTTCCCACTTCTTTGTTTTCGGCTTAAGTTCACTGGTAATCATTGTACCCACGTCTAACTTGTGCTCCCATCTCTGTTATAGTGTGGTAACTACGTGTAGTTTATCAACTCACTCGCAGAAGCTGTTGTATGTCTACATTCTTAGTCAATAAATGAAGTGGCGCAGTTTCTGAGTGTAAGGGACCCAATAATTTGACCACAACAGCTATATTTGTATTCTGCGCTTATCTGTTGTGTGTGAAGTGACTTGTTTTATATTTTTACACTTTCATATTTACTACGGAGACAGTATATGACTGTATTTAGCAAATTTCACCGAAAACCACAGAAATATTGCAAGGAAAGTTAGTTTGAACTATTTATCCCACTGAACTGTTTGGGATGTGCAAATTGTGTAGCTGTAAAATCGGCATTTGCTTATTGTGCGTTTCCCATTGTTTAGAATGCCTGGGCTCAGGCCAGAAGAAATTCTGAGAATTTTGCACTCCCTACCAGAAGATGCAGAAGATTCAGATTTCAATGCTGACTCAGATTCTGATGAAGATTCAGCGAATACTTTATAAATTTTGAACTATGTTAGTGGTAACATTATTGTGCAATGTGATGATAATGGTTTCGATTTGACAATAGAAGCTAGCGAATATTGGAAACATGTCAAACAGAAGATGCCGTTAATGTAGCACAAAGGACAAAGAAAAGAGAACAAAAGTAATGTGTAGCAGCTGTGGTGTACCTTTGTGTATAGCTCTATGCTTTTCTATATTCCTTAGTACATCACCATAGTGAACTCAAATGACAACACAAATTAATACATGTTTAAATGTAATATTTCTGATGTTTTTTGCACTTAAAAATAAATATATTTTTTTGAAATTCCCGACTTGAGTTAATCCAGAGTTCAGTGGGAACAATAATTCCCACTAATTTTTTTGTAATTATTGATTAATTATTCACATTCAAGATTGAAATTATAATTTTAAGTGTGGTTCCTTAGCGCAATAAAGTGCTCATAAGAATTCCACAACTTCTGTAAATAATTTGGTCACGAAAGGGTTAAAATCCATGTATTATGTTCTTTTGAGGCCTTAAAGACTTCTATGAGTCCATCAGGAAACCAGCCATGGCATGTCCATTAGTGTAATCCTGCTAGTTTCTGTGTTTTTATCTCTGTCTTGAAAACATGAATTCTTCCTGATTCAATTAGATTTTTTTATGCTTCCAATATTGTGTGACTGCAAGTGGGAAGTGAATAAATTTTTCATATTTTTCAGTTCACTATTCTATTGGGTTCTCTCTGTTAGTTGCACCAGGCCTCCAAATTGGCCTTTTATTTGATGTGTTACAAGTTCATTTGACTATAATCTAACAGTGAGCATTTTGGACTTTGGATGTTGTATGTTTTAACATGTCGTGCAGAGTGTAAATGTTTGGTGTTAGTTAGGGTTAGCTTTTACTTTGTTCAACTTGTTCTGCTCTTTACACAAGATAGGAAATAGTGTTCCATAGTATCAGGTATGTGAGAAAATGAAAAACTGCAGAGAGTTTTCACTTTGTTTTTCCTACACTGATGAATAGTCTGATCTGTGCTGCTCAGACACAATAGAGAAATGATTAGGTGCTACGTGGGATCATTCATATAGCCATGCTGATCTGAAGAGCCCATAATTCTTTAACTGTATTAACACGTATTTGGTTGTTAATTAGGTTATATAAAACTCTGGAATGTGGTTGTTCAAAATTGAAGGGTGATGTGGAAGAATGTTATTAGTGAACTAAGTTTTATATCATGGTACATACTTTTTTTTTGCTGTCGTCAGACTGGCTTGATGCAGTCCTCCATCCCTTCCTATCCTGTGCTAACCTCTTCATTTCTACATACCCGTTACAATCCACGTCCTCAATTATCTGCTTCATATATTCTAATCTCTGTCTTCCTCTACAGTTCTTACCTTCAACTGTTCCCTCCACTAACAAACTAACCAATCCAGCATGTCTCAAAATATGGCCTACCAGCCTGTCTCATATACAGCTAAAAACAAGTTATTTTTTAAATAAATATGGTTGTAGGTTACAAAAATTTCTTCCCGTCTACTCATCTGCATATTCCTGTCCTTTGAGCAGAATTATAAAACCTAACTCACACTATGTGGCAGAGTATAAAAACCATTAAATAATAATATTTTAATAATGTTATTGTCAAATTAGGTAAAACATTTGTTGTTGGCACAGTACTAGTAGCAGCAGCAGCGTTTTGTCTTCTAAATTACATTACATTATACATGTCAGACATGTCGACTATAAATTAAGATATTTACATTAATTACTTCAGATAATATATTTTAAATATTCTTCTGGAGGGTAAAAGGAGTGATATTGAAGATATGATAATAAGAATTTTTCAAAATTTTCCTTTTCCAGCTTTTTAAATTTTTTTAATTAGGGGGTAATTTATTGAAAAGCTTAATCCATAAGTGAAATGTTCCTTTTTGATAAATTTTAGTTTTGAAAATCGAAATGTTTCCTGGTGTAATGTTCATGTGTGTTATTTGTTTTTAGAGTTGAGAGTTGCATATAAAAAGAATATTTACGTGGATTTAAATGCCTGGCAATGGAAGAATATTTGTTTATTTCAATATGATTCTACAAGCTTCCCATGTTTTACTGTTGTTCATTATTCTTACTGCTCTCTTCTGAATTTTGAAAGCATTTAGTGCATTTGGTGATGTACTCGAGAATATAATCCCATACTTTGTTTGTGAATGAAAATGGGCAAAGTATGCATTTTTTTACTAATAGCTGATGCTAAAATGCGTAATGCATAGCAGCTCTGAGTAAATTTAGAGTTTAAATACGGGGTTATTCTAAATTATGTACATAAAATTAAGCT
Organism: Vandiemenella viatica; assembly: GCA_031002005.1. Classification (NCBI taxonomy): domain Eukaryota; kingdom Metazoa; phylum Arthropoda; class Insecta; order Orthoptera; family Morabidae; genus Vandiemenella; species Vandiemenella viatica. The sequence continues at coordinate 17,295 of JARYHS010007386.1, forward strand.
CTACTTACAAAGAAAGTATAGGTCCTAGTGAATTAAGTGATGCAGTGTTGAATTCAGAAGATTGTTCAATATGGGATCATTTTTGATAACCCACCTATAAGCGATTTTTTATGAATCATGTTACCGTCTATGGTGGCAACTCCTTTTTTTATTCGAGGTTGGAGGTCTTGTTGATTTACTTTGCCGTTGGTATGGAACATAGATAGCCTCATCATTAAAAACAATGTTATTAAGAAAGTTGCCATCAGTCTCCATTGTGTCAAACATGCCTACATAAAATTCACATCATTTTTATCTTCAGCTTTCAGTAATTGTAATCCTTATGGCTTAAATTACAGACGTTTCCTTAGAATCCTTCACACTTTCGTTTGGAGAATGTGGTATTCTAAGCTGGCACAACTAATTGATTTCAGACTGTGGGCATAGGTCTGACTCACTGCCTACATGTGGTCATCTGAAGTTAGCAGCGAACCTTGACAGCGGTTCCTATGCACTATACATCCAGTTTCAAGTAAACTATTGTACCATGCAATAATAGCTGGCCTTTGATGTGGTTCTTCGTGATATTTGGTCCTGAATTTCCTTTGAACAGCAATGGCTGAACACAATTCGTGAAACCACATACCACAATGAACACGCTCCACACCAGTATATGAATCCATGATTACTAAATAAAGTGTGATTGTTGTTTGAAATGGGTCGTTCCACATCAAATCACCCAATAAAAAATAAATTTTTACACCCACCTCCTTAGATTTTCATGAAATTTGGCTCAAATGGTTCTAATACCATTATGACAACACCTGCAAATTTTTTTTGCTGTATCTCTTGTAGTTTTTTTTTTAAATAAATTTTTAAAGTTTTTATGTTTTGCGTTTTCCGAACCTTCAGAAATGGTAAATTTAATTTGTATTGAAAACTTCAAAATTGTTTATCTTAAAAACTCTTTTAGATAACATCATGAATTCTTGCAGCAAGTTTATTTATTATACATATTTGAAGATAAAAATGATACTATTAAAATATATTAATATTTTCTATGAAAAAAAAATTATACGTATTTTTCTTCTTTTTTTTTTAACAGGTGTTTTGTTTTATAAGAATTGCAATATCTAGAGTCTCAGGCCTGATAGAATGCTCAAATTTGTTTTAAATGTACTCTTAAACATATAGGCTACTTGATAAAACAAAAATGATTGCTTTTTAACATGTTTATTAATTATAGTAAATTACATTAGAATTATGTACAAAGATAGTGTACTTACAACACTTATGTATAACCCAACTGATTGCTTGAAACATTGAATTTTTTGAGTAATTTTGTCTTTTTAATAAACATTAATCCTGATTCAAACTGTTTTTCCACTTCATCCAAGAGCTTTCAGTTCTTTTGATACAGTCTTTTTTTGAAGTATTACATTCTTCCAGTGCCGCTTGATTGAAGTGCGTCTACTACACAGACTATGTGCTCCAAAGGCACTATGCAAGAATCTTCTCTTTCAGGCCAATAAAATGATGCAGCTGGTCCTGAAGGATGTAGAAATAGAATTTCTGCATCTTCTTCATTATTGAATATTGTTTTTACCAGTCCAAAGTACCAGTTACCATCATAATTTGCAGCCACATAGCTATTTATGGATGGTTTAACACGAACCCAGTCAGAAGAAGAATGGAAAGAAAAGACAAAGGAGGGTTTTTACACTATCTGTAGTCCTTCTAATTTCAAGGTTGTTTGTTGGTAGTGGTTTGAAGTTATGAAAACTTCTTGTTCCAGGAATGGTTCGGGTTGCTGAATAACGTTTTTCTAGTTTTAACCGTAGCAAATCAGCTTCTTTTTTGTCAATAAAGTGAAAATGAATGTTTTCAATATTTTTTTTCACAAAACTTGTATACTTCGATTGCTGTCAATATTTGTTCTTCATCTGAAAGCTGTAGACTGGCTTTCCTTAAAATTCTTTTAATAGTTCCTCCTAGACCATCAGAAATTGACTTCCCATGACTTGTTGCAAAAAAAGAGTGTTGGGCCTTCAAATTAAAGTCTCTCACGTGTTCAGTCAAATTTTTAAAACTGTTTCTATTTTTGTACTGCCCAGCACAACCATCTGTAAGTAGTGAACTGAGAGTCAATGTCAGTATAATGTAATGACAGCCACTTTGTAATTTCTTTTTGTACAAAGTTAACAAAATCAGTGTCATGTTCTTGGTCATCACTAATAAAACAGTGGTTGGAAACAAAAACATTGTTTTCCTCATTTCTTAGAAAAACTCCAACTGGGTGTAGAGTACAAACCACCTCTATTCCAATGGTAACTTTGGATCTCATTTTGTATAACAAAGGAATAATTTTCACTGAAATCCATCACAATAATTGCTGTTTTGGGTGTGGGTCTTCTTTCAATCTTTTAAAGGCTGCTGATTGGGATTTTGCTATAAACGAGTGCGGGGTGAGCTTTTCCAATGACGTGACCAATAACAAAATGTAGTCTTCAACACTGATAGACTGTTTGATCATTTCTGCCCTGTCTGTGTTAACCCACTGACTGATTACAATTTCTTCTTCTAAATCATAATCTTCACTTAGTTTTTCAGTTAAGTACTCAATTAGTGCAGTATTTGCAGGACAGCTGTCGCAATGACGTAGCATGCAGTTTTGGTTTTCCGTGTTGCACACAAGCATCTTAAATAGGTCTTTATAAGATTCTTCAATTTTCACAGCATCCAGTAATAGTTTAACATTCTGGTGGATACTGCCATACACATACAGTGTGTGTGCCTGCAGCACCAGCAAGGATACACCATTTAGGTCTCAAGAAACAAAATTTTGAAAATCCTACTTCTACCTCGGGATTCTCCCATTTGAAACAAGAATAAAGTTCTCTCAAGTTACACAAAATGAGTCTTTTTTGCATGTACACATTTTTTTGAACACTTACTTTGTCTTTTGTTCCAGGTAACACTCTCGAACTTTCATCCTTTTCATAAAAATCTGTTACAAGTCTTACTGTATTTTCAGAAAGAGTTTTACCTTTTTTTGGACCAGGAGTTTCCAAAATACCCTTTTCAGATTTTTAGCACCATGTACTCACTTACATTAAATTCTTTCATCACTTTATTTCGACTCCAAGAATCCGGAGCCAAGGTCAGAATCTGGAATTTTTTCTATACCTCCCAACAGATGAAATCTTCTCTTTCATAAGAGAAATCATTACATCAAAATCCTTTGCTTTCTCAACCACACTTGTATCTTCTTCGTCATCATCAGAACTTGGTGCATCATATTTTAATGCTTTTGAAACCGCCTTTTTTTGCAGTCTTTTCAATACTGCTAACCTTCCTTTTAAAATAAGACCCTTTACTATGTTCTGACAAGCCATGAAGCTTTATCGGCGTTAAACCTAAATTATCAAGAGCAATGTTTGTTTGTACGAGGGATTCATTTCTGGATTCCAATGATTTTAATTCAACCATGACTTCATCATCTGTTTCACTTTCATTGACTTCAACTCTTAATTTTTCCTCACAAAAGTTACGGCATGTTGAGCAAAGCTTTTGTCCAGGTTTTATGCTAATATTTTTTGTCAGTAATTGTTTAGAAAGATCCAAGCCTACACTTCTCAATGATTTTTTTGATGGGCTTTTTGTGTTTTTTTAGTGGGTCTACACATGTTGTTTGATACTTTTCAAAAACATTTAAAAAGTAGTAGCTGTGGTGTGAACATGTATTCTTAGATTCACACAGATTAATTCAGATCGTAAGTGGATCAAATCTTTTTCTTCTTCACTCAATTCAGATAACGGTTGTAACTTTTTTGAAGGTGTGTAGGTTGTTTGGAAACAGTCAGATTTTTTAAATAACCCTACGCTACAGGTTTGAATATCTGACATACTGATTTCACTTTTGGTCTGATTACTGTTCTGGTTACTTTTATAGGATATTGGAAAAGAATCTCTGTAAACTAAGTAACAGTACTTACTGAAAGTTCGAATAAACTTAATAAAATACTATCCAAGCACTATTTAACACTGCAATAATTTTTTACTTCAAAACACAGGAGTAACAAAACAAAATCCAAGCCTACATTGTTACTCCATTAAATTGATAACAACTATAACTGTTGACCAAATTAAAACTAAAAGACTTAAAACTCCGAATGAAAAAAATAATAAATAAATTACGTCACTGTATGTAAGCACAACCTGACTCAATGAAAGACAGTGAGCAACTGAATCTAACAATTACCAACTGTGGAAGAACAGCATGACACCACAGGACAAGAGCCTGTTGAGACATGCTTGCAGAGTGAGCTGTATGGAGGAGCATGTCGCCACGGGAAATGTAGCTGATCAGACTTGCAGAACCATGCAAATTTTAATGAGCACAGCTAATCAGGCACTGTTATTAGCATCAAGGTAAATCTGACTTGAGTTGTACTATTATGACAACTGAGCTTTTTTAACTATTAGTACTGTAAAAACACACACACCTGATTGAATTTTTTAACTTAACATACCAAGTTTAAATTTGAACTTAACTGGAGTGGACAATTGATATCTATCAACATTAATATTATTTATTAAGAAGATAAAAACTTATCTTTGGTGTCTAAGTCACTTGGTTCTTTTTATTTTAAAAATATAATTAGTATCATTTTAAAAATTAGATAACTATTAAACAGGTTAAAAAGCCAACATAATTTTTCTTTTATCTAATAGCCTATACAATTAAGAGTATTTTAAAACAAATTTGAGCTTTCTATCAGGTCTGAGACTCTAGATATTGCAGTTTTTGTAAAATTTATTCATTTGGAATATTTTAATATATCTTTATAGTATTTTTTTAACATTTAGATATAACACACAAACTTATTCCAAAATTTCATACTGATATCTTGAGTATTCTTTAATATACAAATTTTTTTAGTTGTGAGGACACGTTTTTAAGTTAAGATTTCCGACTGCTGAAACAACGCCAAACCTAAAAACTTTAAAAAATTTATATAAAAAAACTATTGTCAGGGGTTTAGCCGCATACGGGGGTTGGTATCGGCTTCTTCACCTGAACCAGTCGTCTTCCAAAATATTCTGAGTCCAAAAAAAGTTCTGTTACCGTGTTGAAATATTTATGCTAACTGTTAAAATTGACCACAGTCGCCACTTACAGTTCTAACCTACTGCAAGAAAGGTACTATTGTAGAAATGAAAGTCACAAGTTGAATCACTGGATTATATTCACAAAATTTTTCACGTAAATAATACAGGTTCACAGTTAGCAAGGCAATCGGATATATCGTTCACCAAAAATCTCAGGTTGAGAATCAGAGCAAAGACCGCACTAAACCCCCAAAACTGAGTTGAAAATTAGAGTCACATTGCCAAAACTATTCGTCTGAATGTTAACGATGTCGAATCTCCAACATGGCTGCCGTTAAGCGTGCCTGTCCCTTGTAGACCCGCTTCCTGCTAACACCAGCCCGCGCTGGCCGAGCCTAGCACGAGACGTGTTCGCGCCTGCAAGTTTGAACCGAGACTGAAAAACCAAGTTTTTCCACATGCTCACTCTAGAGCCTATATAGCCGTGCATCACGTGATGCCGAACCACCGCTGTGCGCATGCACTCTGCTAAACATTCCCTTATGTTTGATTTAATAACTTCTTTATTATATGTTTAATTTACATGCGGGAATGGGAAAGTTATGTGAGTTTATGGTTAAGGTGTTTTATGTCAGAATATAGCTTTAATTGTGTCTCTCCGAAGATTACCAAATATGGTCACACCTTGATCCTCGGACGTTATTTCGTAATCACCAGATTTTAGAACATTTTTTAAATCGGCTTTAATTAAAAACATGAAATTATGCTCAAACTGTTGGCCTCATTTTTAGCCTCTCAGAAAAGTAAACTTTATTTAAATCGGTTATGAGGTCATTGAGTTATTGCAAAAACAATGATTTCTAACAATCCGACATAATTATTATTTATGTTTTTAGGTATAACTCTGAAGATATATGGATTAGTAAGCCGGAAAAATTACCAATGTGTAGCCTGAATTAAGCTGCTTATTTTGAATGTTATTTCATCTCTGTAAGTGATAAATCATGGACACAATAAATTCGTTTGTTTATTCCACGTGGATTTGATGTCGAGTAAATTTAGAAAAACTATAACATCGGTTCTATGGCTTTAAATGGCATGAAATTAATATGTACGAAACTAGAAGAATGGATTTTTACGACAAACTACTTTTTAACCCGGAATCTAAGAAGGGTTTTAAATGAAAAAATGTTAAAGTCGAGTGGTTTATTTTACGTGTTCAGATCATATTTAAAAATACTTAAACGGTCGGAAACTATCAGATTTAGTTAAATTTAATCCTATTTAGGACTGTTTTAATTTATTATTTACTTTATGTTGTATGACAGTGTTTAAAATCAGTGAAAAAGCATATTTTATGTACGGTGCCTCTTGCAAGTTACTATGAAATTGGATTAACAAACAGAAGGTCAGTAAAATGTCTTTTAATGGTTTTAGAAAATTAATTATGTGTGTTTACTATCATTTATATGTTCTTAGCGCTTTTGAAATGGTTTAATTTTACCGGAATTAATTCTGAAAGTCTCAAAAATTTAGTCGATCTACCGGCTTTCTGTTCTTACTAATATTTCATATTTTATGGATTGAAACTACTTGAACTCTATTAAAACTAAAGGATACAATTATTTACTGCTTGTTTATCTACTTTTTAAATCCTGAAATTACTTAAAAGACCTAAAATTGTTTATGTGAACTGTTTAGGAAAATGAGTGATCAAATTTCTTCATAATTACTTCTTGTGAGTATTAAATGCTTTAGAACTATCAGAAACCTGTTAATTATCCTACTAAACTGTCTCAGGCATTATTCTATTTACTTTTAGAACTTTAAACTGGTCAAATTCCATCACAATGAGTTATCTTCATACTGCTTCAGTCTACTATTCAATCATCTTGTTTATTTCTTTAAAATACTTGCTAAACTATATTTAACTCTGTAGTTATGGTTATGGTAGGTCTAGGCCTGAATATAATTAGTTCTTTACACTCTTTACTGCATGCAAATCCCATCAGAAATACCAAAATCTGGTATATGCCAAAATTTATGGTTAGGTTTGATTTATATTGAAATTCTCTATTTATCTCAGGAATAACGCTTATTAGTCATGATAAAAGGTTTATTTAGGCAATATATTTACTATTATTTACCATTTGCTTCTTTTAAATTCGTTCAGAATATCTCTCTGACTAATGTTAGGATCTGTTATTGAAAGTTTACTTTTACATGGAATAACCTATTTCCTGCTGAAATATCAAGGCTTTATGACAATTTATATTTTATTTATGTTGGTTATGTGTTATTTATTCACTTTGCTATACTAGAAGTGTTGTTAACTCGATTTAGACTGTGGTATCATGTACTGAAGTTAACCTCAAACTTGGCCGGATCTAAACGAAATATTGAAAATATAACGAGGGATACCTTACAAGATAGAGCAAAAAAATTTTACAAGTGGTTTCAGGATGATAAAAGAAGTAATTGTACTAAGTTTCATCAAAATCTGACATGGTTGGTGTCAAGGCGTGGGTGACTTGACATGGAATGACCCCACAGGAGTATCTGTACCATATGGCTGCATTTCAGAAATTGATTTAAAAGTTTTTGCATCACCATCTCCAATGAATTTCCAATATTTTACACTATGCTTTTTTTCAGATCACATGAAAATTGATTTCATCCCTTCTGCTTCCATACTGCCAGATGTTCCTGTATGATTAATGCTGCATTTACCTTCATGCTTCTCCATCCATTCAGCATATTCTACAGTGTTCTTTTTATTTTTTCCAAAACTGACAAGATTTACAACTCAAAGACAGTACCTCTGTGTCAAGAACTTTCCCACATTTTACCGCGATGACTGTTGACACTCCATGTTGTGATGTATGTCCTCTTGTTAGCCATGAACCATCACAACTAACAGCAATTTCATTACTCTTCTCTAAAGCTTTTTCTTCATCAGCAGCTTGTGACATTGACTCTTCTGCTACAGACACAAGGCAGCCCAGAAGTCTGTCAACAATCAGGTTGTATGTTGTTTGTTTTATTGGAGGAGGAAAGTCCATCATTCCACAAAACAAGCTGATTCCTGACAAACCTTGCCCTAAGCACCTCATAGTGTAAACAATTTGTCTGTTGATTGCATACACTCTTTTCTTCTGTCCAATCATGGCACTGTTTCGGAATGTACCAATGTTTCCACATTTACCACACATTATTGAGACTTTGCAGCCTAAACCTAAAAAAGCGGCATTTAGTTTCACTTGTTCACCACACACACAATGTAGGCATCTCTCTATTTCTTTAAACATTAGATCAATATTAAAAATTGCATTTCCAATCTTCTCTGGAGATTTCGAGGGTCTGTAGTTGCTTTTCACTTTCTTCTGAGAAGCACTTTCTGTGTTACTGCAATTACCACGGTCACTGTATCTATTTCCATGAAAATACACATGTTTTGTTTGATAAGATGCCTTGCGCTTTCCCATTTGGCAGTGAAGAAGAATTACGTCAGAAATCACTCTGTAGAAAATACTTGAAATCGATCCACACATACAATAATGCAAAACAAAAACAGTCGTCTTCCATTCCTTTGGCCCAAACCAAAGATAAAACATCACGTAACAAGTATGAGAAATTTAGAGTGCCTTTCTATGTCACAGAAGTATGAGAAAGTTGTATTGAAGATAAAATTAGAAGTCACAAAAGTCAGTTACCAACAGACAACTGAGGTGGGCATGGAATTACCAAATGTCGCCCGCAAATCTCTATAGATATTAATCAATAACTCTGCAGCCAATCAAGATATTTTCATGAAATTTTCACATATGTAAAGGTAAAGAAATGAAGAACATGGGTCTATTTTTGAAAAATGCGATTTTTTGGCCATGATTACTGTATGTATTATATTACTCTGTCGGTTATTTAATTTGTTTAAATCTACTTTTAAAACTCAGAAACTACTTAAATGTGCTGGAATTTATTATTGAAATTAACACATGGTGTGATGCTTTAAAAATCATATTTACTGCTCTAAACTTATCGGAAACTGCGAGTTATTGGTGAATTTAATATAAAATGTGAAATTATTATTATCAAAGTGCTTTACAGTGGTCAATTATGTGGAATATCCGTGATGTGGTTGTTTAACCAAACCTTGTTTACTTTACTTCAGAATTATTATGGATTACACTCATCTCGGTAAGTTTACAGTTTATATTTTATTAGAAACTTCTTATTTAAGGTTGTTATGTGTTGTTTATTTCCTTTCCTAACTGTGAAGTGTTGTTGTCTCGATTTCAAACTGTGGTATCACCTATTGAATTGTTGCGTGCTGTAGCCTGGCAGTGATTACAGGACAGAAGAACTCGTACTTCAGCTAGCTGAAAAGAATCAACAAACAAGCGGGGCGTCGATTTTTGCAATCCGGGAACTCGGAATGGGAAAGGTTCTTCTGAAACCAAAGAAGTACAAGAAAGTTATGAGAAACAATCTTGTTACCCATGAAGCCGACAAAATATTATGCAAAGGCCTAAGGAGGAACTTTAGTCTAGTGGATTTAACAACCCAACGACGTCTACGTCTGTTAGCCCAAACTTAGTATAGAAGTATTTGATCCACCATCTCAACTCCAAGTAGCCTCGATATGAGAGAAAGTCCCCTTCCTCATCAACTAAATAGAAGTCCTTCTGCGTCCCATCCATAAGAAACTAGAAGACTCTGCATTCAGTAAATTCAACGAAGACTTGGCTAACTGCTTCGGCTCCACGCCGTGTTGACTGTCGCCTCCTGCTGCTCCCTCGCTCGCTGGCTGGCTGGCTCGTCCAAGGCCCCTTCCCTCGGGAGCCGTCGCTTTTTATAGCTGCGTGTGACGCACTTTCCTGCCCTACGCGCTCCTTCCAGAAACTACTCTTGATTTCATCAGCCCACGCTCTGCGCAGCCCCGGCTGATGCAACCTTGTCCCTCCCACACGTTCACTGTTGACTTTCTTTACCACGGCATTGCACAACCTTTTATCACTTCGTAACAGAATGTTTACCTAAATTTTGTCGGATTTTAACTGAATATCGAAAATAGGGAGTAAGGTAGCTTACAACTGTTTATATTTAATACCACAAGTCCTGGCACTTCCATTTAAGTGCTGGAAAACTACTTCAATCTTTTCTAAATCAGGCAAAGCCTGGAAGTTTCTATAGGATTCGAAACTTTTAATGAATTCTACTGGATGGACTGAACCCTTTTCTGAAAAATTCTGTACCTCAATCTTAGTACTACCTAACATAGCAAGCTGTGATAGGTGTGGTACAGGCAATCCCTGTATTGTTAACTGTTGAACCTTGTCGTGACAGTCTTTTAAATCAGTCTGAACTTTATCTACATGTGAGGATAACAAATTGATCTGGGTGGAACTAACTTTTTGTTGTTGTTGAAGGTCAGAAACTTTTTCATTTAGAACAGTATTAGCAGTAGCATTAGTATCTACTGCAAGAGTTAGGGCAGCTATCTTATCATCTGTTGTAGTAGTAGTCTGTTGTAGAGGTGGGCGCCGCCTGTTAAAATTTTGAGGGCGGCGCGCTGAACATTTTCAGCCGGCGGCGGCGTGACTTATTTATTTAGATTTTATTATATTTTGTATATATCATTACTTAGTCTCAAAAAGAAATAATATAAGTTACGTTTCACTTATATATACAAAATTTTGCAGATTTTTGCACTCTTTTTAGTTATTGTGAATAAAGACAATTTTATTTAAGCGAACTGAGCTTAGCCTATACCTTTTCGCATAAATGACTAACCCAGCCACAGAAAATACACACAAAGAAAAGTCATGACGAGGGCAAAAAACCGAGGAAAGGCTTTTTTTTCTGTCTAACTAACTTAAAAGATTTCCATGTTTAGGATCTGATATATCGGATTAAGGTAAATATCACCAACATTCTTGATCGATCGGATAATCAATATCTGTATATACACGACGTTTCATCGATTGTTTTTGCAGCAACGATGTATCATTGGTTGAGTTTGTAGAAGCAATAGGCTCCCTACCTTAGTTTGTTTCTGGCACATTAAGGGCAGTGATTACTTCCTTGATATATGAGGCAAGAAAAGAAGTACTGGTCTTTCTTATTGACTCCAAATATGTATCTACTTCTTTGAGACCAACAAAACGATAATCCAAAAGTGATACTACTATGACCGTTCTTGTGGCAGCGAATCATTTATTAATTTGTGCCACCATGCTGCAATTAAGCCAAAACATAATCAATAATTCGTCATCTAAGACAGAATTTAGGATGGCAATTATTTCAGAACGGAACAGATAAGTCATATTCATTGCACATATCTTTGAGGTGACATGACCTCAAGTGCTTCGCCAAACATTTTCAAAAAATTTCCGATTCACTTTGATTAATCTTTATCTCATCTTGCCCAATCTTTCTAAACATCATGGTTATTAGCTCACGGTTGGATACGTGGGTTAAACTTTCAAGCAACTCTGGAAATCTGTGCCAATGAATTGGTGTCCAACGAGTTGGTCTGCAGTTTTGATAGAAGGGATGTATATAATATTTCCCGAGCCTGTTTAGCGAGCTTTCTTCAACTACTTCATCCAATCATTATGTGCATACTGATTCCATCTAATAATTTTCTAAAATAGGATCGGTCTCATTATTTTCTAGGTATTAACGACGTTATCAGGGTAATCCACAAACCTTTTTCCATCTTTTCGGCATGTGCTTCTAGCTATGGCAAGGGATATCTCTCTCTCTTGACAATCTTCTTGCATTATTTTTACAAGCGTTCCAATTTCTGGGACTCCACTATCACGAAATTATGGAGTCCTTGACAAGACACAGTTGATGTTCCATATCAGCCAACGGAATTGCTCTTCGCTTGTTTTCTCCAGTATCAGTGACAGATTGAATCTTAACAACTGGATATTGTGGGCCATTTCCTCAATTGCGAGTTAATCAATTTTTTTATTTTTTTTTATAAATGTGAATAACACGCCAAATGCAATTGAATAATTGTTTTATTCTTTGTGTCATACGCGTTTCCCTCTATTTCCAGAGCATCATCAGCGACATATGTTACTATTTTATTTTGTCTTCATAGTCGGGGTGAGGGATGAGGTCCCCCTTACTCGCCTCCGTATAGGGCACTGTCCTCTGACACACAGCTTTCTTCTCCGCCGGGAGGACCCTCCGGAATGTAATACCTGTGGCGTACCTCTGACGGTACGCCACATTCTAATTGATTGTGTATTATTTTTAGACCTGAGGGCGGACGTTGGCCTGGCCAACGATCTGTCCCTCATTTTCAACAATGCGACCAGCAATGTGGTGTGTGTTTTAAAATTTTGTGTATTGGCCGGTCTAACGCCTAAGATTTTAGGCAGATCGGCCTAGTTTTATAATAGATGGGTTGCCTCTTTACAGCCACCCACCCATATGCATCGTTTTTAATTTTTATATTTTTAAATTCCTTTTCGCTGGCCACTATACAGCCGGCGAGAGATGTAGTGTTTTAATTATTTTGTGACCCTGCATGGCCCCTTTACAGCCATTCAGGTGGGGCACGGTCTTGAGTTCTGGTGGCTCCTTTCTAAGCCATGTTTTATATTTGTGAATTATTTTATTTGCTGTCTGTAATGGGCGACCCCTTTACAGTCGACCATGCAGACAGTATTTTAGTATTCTCTTAAGCCACAGTTTAGGCCAATGATCCCGCTGTCGACGCGCCCTAAAGCAACAACAACAACATAGTCGAGGTTAGCTTCTCTGTTTTTGTAGTATTCATTTTGGAATCTTCTGAGGATATGAAGCACTACACTGCATCGACTCCATAGACTCTATGGACTTGGAAAACATGGCGTGGTGTTTACTTTCGTGTTATTCACCTTTATAAAAAAAATTGCTGAAACTTCTTTTCATTCAGTCTCAACTGTTTCTTTATATCTTCTATTTTGTCTCTAGTCTTAATTTCCTCCATACTTGAGTACTCGGGGTTAGTAGGAGGATAATAAGAGTTCTAGGAACAGCCAATCAGCGTTCAGGGATCGCATGACGTCACGAAGTGAGCAGCCAATCAGCGTTCAAGGTCGTATGACGTCACACGTTAGTTCCTTGGCCGGCCGCACAGATGGCGGCACCGGGCGGGCTTGCGCTGGACCGTTAGTTCCCCGATCCGCTGGTAGATGGCGCTGGACCGTTAGTTCTTTGGGTGACTGGTAGGTGGCGTGGCATGCATCATTTTGGTCTCCGACAAATATTTGTCGCTGTTCTGGCCTGCTTTCCATTAGCCGTTCCCTGTTCTGGAATGCGGACGTCAGACAAGTTGTATCGTGGCTACAAAACTATGGATTCGTCTATCACTTTAGTTCCTAGTGGTCATCGTGTGTTGCGTATACCAATTCCACCTTTACCGAGTAACTTAAATATAATTAAAGTCTTAGTTTAAATGGACCCATTGGTTTAAGTAGACAATGGACGATTAGTTCATCCATTAATCGGGAAATCGAGTATGACGGTCACGAATCCACTTCCTCTCAGATGTATACTGTTTGAAACAGAAGTGGGTGTTGACGTCACTGCCAGAGTATAAAGGCCATCACACCAGCCAGCTAGCCCTCAGTTCCCGGTCGGCGATCGTCAAGTCCAGTTCACTATGGCTAGTGAGGTTCTCCTGTTTTCAACATGCTACAAGTTAAACAGCAGTGACACCAAGCGTATCACTGTTGGTTTGTCACCTAAACTGGAATTTAATCCAGTAGTTGTACTCGAAAAAGTTGGGTACAATAAAGTCACTCTCGCACATGATGAGTGGGATGTACTGAGACAGATGGTCTATACAATTGGTGGCTTTTTCAACAACACTGAGCATCTACAAACGAGTGTTTCGCTCGGCAACCACACCATCTCTTCCCGAACAGTGGCTGAAGCGAAAACTATATGGTTTTACAACAATGCTGTGCCTGCCTATGGTGTGTTTCTCGGCGAATCAACATGGGACAACATGGTCGACGCCCTGCCAGCAGTGACCGGCGCCATCAACACCATGAAGCCCTGGAGTTATCAAGTTACCAAGTACTACAACGAGTTTGTGAATACGTTATCAGTGAAAGTGATTCTTGACTTCCCCCGTTGTTCTGTGAATGGTCTGATAGATTTGCATTTTGATAGTGTACATGTCAATAAAGTGTCATACAGCCCCTGTTCAACACTAGTCTATGAACGTTTAAAGTTAGAAATTAAAGCATATAAAAAACTGTTAGTGTATGACTATGTTAAGCGCAAAGTTGAGCAAGATTTCAAAGGAACTGATGTATTTAGCAGAGGTGGTGATGGCGTATGTGGTAATACGAGGGTGTTTCAAATGAAAACCTTAAAAGTGCTATATTTTTTTTATTTGTGACAATGAACAAAAAACTTACATGTCATTTTTCGACGTAGTCTCCTTGACGTTGAATGCATGTATTCCATCGCTTCGGGAGTGCATAGATACCACGACGGAAGAATTCTTTTGGTCGTGTGTGTAGCCAGTCATGCACCGCGGCTTTCACCTCTTCGTCACTTCTGAAATGCCTGCCCCCTATTCCTTCTTTGAGTGCACCAAACAGGTGAAAGTCACTAGGGGCGAGGTCTGGTGAATAAGGAGGATGTACCAGACATTCAAATTTAATTTCCTGAATAGTCTCAACTGTCCTACGGGCTGTATGTGGTCGGGCGTTGTCATGCTGCAGCAAAACTCCTGAAGTCAGAAGTCCTCGTCGTTTACTCCTGATTGCAGGGCGGAGGTGATGTTTCAGCATGTTTGAATAGGAATTGCTGGTTACCGTAACCCCCTTATCCATGTAATGCTCCAAAATTATTCCATTTGCATCCCAGAAGACAGTGAGCATGACTTTTCCTGCAGACGGTTGAGTGCGGAATTTTTTTGGTTTCGGCGATGAGGTGTGGCGCCATTCCTTGCTTGACCTTTTCGTTTCTGGTTGGTGGTAGTGAACCCAAGTCTCATCACCTGTGACAATTTTGCTCAGAAAGGCATCACCTTCGGCGTGGAAACGACGCAAAAGTTCTTCACAGGCATCAATGCGACGGGCTTTCAATTCGGCAGTCAACTGACGTGGCACCCATCTTGCAGACACCTTATTGAAGTGCAGTACGTTGTGAACAATATTATGCGCTGAACCAATACTTATCTTCAAAATCGTGGCTATTTCGTTCAGAGTTATGCGTCTATTATCCTTTACAAGCTCCTCCACTAACGCAATGTTTTCGTCCGTCACTACGCGGTTCGCCTGCCCTGGTCTTGGGGCATCCTCCACAGACGTTACACCGCTTTTAAACTTCCTACACCACTCGTACACTTGCTGCAACGACAAACACGAATCACCATACTGTGCTATTATTCTGCGATGAATTTCAATTGGTTTGACCCCTTCACTACTCAAGAAACGTATCACTGAACGCTGCTCAATCGCGGTGCATGTTGACAGCGGGGCGGCCATCTTGTTATGTATTTCATCACCTTCTCTAGCGTTGTAACATCACTGTGCCGCCTGTCGGTCACTTTGTGAACTTCAAGGAACACTGCTGCCACCTACCAACTCCATCACGATACTTGTCGAAATTTTATTTAACTTTTAAGGTTTTCATTTGAAACACCCTCGTAATTAGTGTCCCTCAGTCCACAGTTCTACAATTGACTTTTTTGCAACTAAAAAATTTGATTTGTACATGAATTGTGAGTAAATAAAATCATTTTACCAGATTTTTCTTTTATCATTTCACCTATCCTAATTAAATAATAAGATAGAATATACATTTTTTTAAAAATCTTTTTTATTTCGCCCACCAATTGGCGATTAAAAATACATTTTCAATTGCACACATATTATTACAAAATATATGTAAGTTACAAAGTTTTCTCAAATTATTTTTCTTGAGTCCTCGCAGTGGTGGACATCCTAAATCTTCTATATTGTAGCATACTTTCTTCCTGATGATTTTCTGTAACCATCGAGCCTTCTCCAGTCCTTTAACGTAAATGATTGAATCATCCTCATTGGTTATTGCATGTACGTAGTGTAGAGCACATCTTGCTGAAGGAAACACCATCAGAATCCCAAGGTATTCCATGGTAATTATGTGTTAGCCATCTAACTGATGGTTCATTACCTCCACGCGATGGTGATGATACAGAAATACAATGTGTAGAGATAATTTTGTCAGACCGTGTTACACACACAGCAACTTTGAAAATAAACCCACCATCCTTCTTCGTGAAGCCCTGTGCGTCCAGGAAGATGGTCGGCATGGTAATGGTTGACAAGACTCTCTGCTACTTGATTTTATGTCAGCTTACGCACGACACTTGTTAGAGGTATGTATTCCACAACACGATCATGCAAGATCAAGCAGTATGCAGCGGTGTAGGCAGGAAAATTCTCACTGCTATCAAACTCGACACGAATGTCAACAGGCCCCGTTTTAACAGACTCGTTTTGATGTGAACAGTCAATTACGGCGATAGGTGCAGTTTCTATAAATTCTTCACGTTTTAGTAGCGGTAAAGGATGGTGTCGTTCGTAGTAAGACTGTTGGAATCTTGCATCCATATCATACAACAACGTGGTTCGGTTTTTCTTAAAGTCCAAATTCATGTTCTCATATGGATACGCCACATCATTTAGGAACACCTTGACATTGGTAAGATTGCAGTCGTCAAAGATGTCTGCACTTAATTCCGCATTCCGTGTCCTGTTTGTTTGAAATCCCAGAACCACGAACCTAGGTTTCTCCAATTGTGTTGATGTTTTCAAAGACCAAATTTGAGTCTTGCTGATTGGAAGCAACGGATACTCAATAGATCCCAGCTTCTGAAATTAATTCGAAGTGGTTTCCCACTGTCTACAATCTTAAGCAGCGCTAGCTTTTCTCTTTCACCTATTTGCAAATGAGGCATCACCCATGCCAGTTTGCTGATGGTGAATTTACTTTCCTGAGGATTTGGATTGGATTGTACATATGAATTTGTATCGTCCCTAGCTCGAATCAATATTAGTTCTTGTTTTACATTTGCAAGTATCTTTTTAAAGTCTTCGCAAAAACCCAAGAGCATACTCAACGGTATACATACAGGATCAAAGTAGCCATTTACAGGAGCGCGTTGCCCCCATCCTGCATTGATCAACTCGCCCATTTGTGGGGGCTTGCAGAAATAAGCGTTTTCAATGTGCTTGTGATACCAACATTTCTATTTCGGTCAATTTCAGTTCCATTAAGTTCATATCGAATTTCCTCAGAACAGAAAAGCGAATTGCATTGGATGTGATAGTTGAACCATCTGACTTGATGAATCTTCCTTCCATATGCAAGTAGCTTTCCCATGGTAGTGTATATGTATCTTGGTTTTGAATCGGTATTCGGATTTCATCATTGTTATTAAATGTGGCTGGCGTAATGCGGCTGGTGACTCAAATATTGTTTGCGCGTCACCGTCTCGTCAAACTCCACACTGGAAGTTATGTCTAGCACATCATCCATGACTTTTAACCGTATAGCCTAACGACTGTAGGAAGTGGACGTTCTCAGGTGTTAATCGTTTCACTGTTGGTTTCACGACTGACAGCATTGCATGGGTGACGCTTCTTGTTATAACGAGCGCCCATTCTTTTTTATATGTAGTCTGAGAGTGATGGTCTCTCCTCTAAAATCCCACAAAATTACCGTCTTGATCGACAACTCTAACGTTGATATTACTGAGAGTTTTTACTGTGATGGGTAGATATATGACATTAGCGGATACTTCCACTATTGGAAAAAACTCGTGTAGTGTATGTCCCAGCTTATCGTTGACGTAATTTCCTGTACATATGCTGCCACTCAATTCTTATGGCGTTAATTTTGAAGATCTGCACAGTGTAGTCTGATGTATGAAATCCAGGCTTTAACCACACGTTTCGAAAATCCAAGCAGAGATCCAATTGAGTTTGGTTAGAGAAGTCAATTTCCACAGGTGTTTCTATCTCGCACTTGAGCGAATTGTTGTTTGCTCTAATTACTAGCTTGTCGTTTTTAGTGTGTCGAACCAAATAATTAGCCAAATCGTCAATATCGTAAGATCCTGTGGGTATGACTATCACTTTATTCTTCGAGTAATGAAATTTACAATTTGATTCGTCTATATTTGGAATCGAATTGTAAGTCTGAAAGTCAACCAAACCGACTGTGTAATCACCTTGGGTCAAATCTATTGGTGGGAAGTAATCACAGCCCAAGACTGAACTGGTGCCTGACAAGCAGAGTGTTAGACATGTGTTATCTTGTCCAAGGTTCGTTCAAGACTGATGTCATACATTTTCATACAGGAATTTTAAACACAAATGTCCACATACATGTGTGCCAAACTTCTGGTGTTGCTGCACATTGTATTGTATTCTGTTCCCTGCAAAGTAACGCTGCAGTTCCAATGGAGGAGGTAAGTCACCGAAACTGTCAAAGTATTTAACTACACCATCTTTGTACTTGATGTAAGCAACCCAATGTGTTCCAGCACTTTTAGCACTATCCAAGTTCACAATTCCACATTCACGTTCACGAATTTTTTTGGGTAATGTGTCACGCATGAAAACACCACGAAAATTGGGTATGCGCAAACGCTTTACATGCTTACGTATGTCATCGTCCGTCAGCGGCTGAACCGACTTTTTTTTAATCCAGACCCATCTTTCCGTATGGCTTCAAATATAGACCTTTACCCCTCATTGCAAGTGTCTCCATCGTTTTGTTGTGTCGTTTCTCCTCAGTCAACTGCTTATTCGCCTCTTTCGCTGCTTTAACAGCTTTGACGACATTAGCCACCCCACCTGCTAAAGCACCAGCAGCTGACAAGCCAGCAAATAAAGGTATTAATGGCAGAATACCACCCTTCTTTTTTTTCTTTTTTTTTTCTTAACACCTCCACCAAACTTTAACTTGGCACGCATGGCCCTATTAACCAAGAATGCCGCTGCACGTTCACCAAACTTTGCATCTTTAGCCTTCATTCTATCTGCAGCCCTCTCAACGAGTATCCGATCTGCTTCAGCTCTATCTGCCCCCTGTGCATAAGCAATGTCGTGTTCCCTGCAGGCTGCATCTAGTGGGTTGATACCCTTCTGCCCAAGTGCCAACCGTTTTTCCAGTTTAGTACCGGGACCACAAAACTGGTATGTAGGTATATGCGCCTCAAAAGGCATCTTGTCGATGAGCTTGTTTAAAAAGCCACGACCTTCTTCTTCTTCCTCGTAGGAGGCATTGTTACCAACTAACATACTTTAGTTGTTCGCGCGCCTATATATAGCCGGAGCAACCACCTAAACTTGTCAATATGAAGTTTGTCAAACAGCGAGACACATTGCCCGTGAGTAATGTTGATTCTGTCGGCAACAATACTAGACGGAAGAAGAACGGACCTCTGTTCCCGAGACAGTGAGAGCAATAGTGTGTGGCCCATCAAATTGTGGGAAAACCAATCTTGTGCTGTCCCTGCTGGAACACCCCAATGGTCTTAGATTTGAAAATGTATACGTGTTTTCAAAGTCGTTGTACCAGCCAAAGTATCAGTTACTAGGGAAAATTAGAACCCATTAAAGAAATTCAGTATTTGACATTTAGTGATAATCAAAGTGTACCTCCTCCAAGTGAAGCTCTACCTAATTCTGTGTTTGTGTTTGATGATGTTTCGTGTGAGAAGCAGAATAATATACGAGATTACTTTTGCATGGGCAGGCACAGATCAGTCGATTCTTTTTACTTGTGTCAGACATATAGCCGTATACCGAAACAGTTGGTTAGAGACAATGCTAACTTGATCGTAATCTTTAAACAGGACGATATGAATCTCAAACACATTTACAATGACCACGTCAACACCGACATGACGTTCAAGGAGTTTAAGAACCTATGTGGGTACTGCTGGAATGATTGTAAACATGGATTTTTGGTTATTGACAAAGACTGCGACATGTACCATGGAAGATATCGCAACGGATTTGATTCATTTTTGAATAAATAGCTGCGCACACTGTCTCCTGACATCATTACAACCATGGACAAGTTTGGGAGAACTTCAACGACACAGAATAAGAGAGTGTTTGTGTACCCACCACAGAACATACTTCTTGCGAAGGATGGTAATTTGGATTGCCAGGGTAAAGTACTCAAACGTGTAGCTGACCCCATCGATGATGACGATGTGGTAACAAAACGATATGCTAACAAAGCTATTAATGATGGTTTAATGTTTTTAAAATCGATGGAAATGACTATGGTTGAAACTATAATTGCAACAGGTGACTTTCAAGATAATGCATACATACTAGATACAGGTCGAAATTATCGTGAAATCCAAGTCAATGGAATGATCCTCTCAGTAGACAAACCAAAAAGGGTTGACGTAAAATTGAATTGGGTATACGTTAACTATCAAGGAGGAGTACTCCATGTGAATCGAGGCGATAAACTTAGTTTTTTCCCCGCATATCCCCACGAGCCGTTTACAGCACATGTGACTTTAACATATAAAATAATACAGTAACCTGTAATAAACTTCATTCGGTGTGTAAACATGGACCCAACAACAACAACCAAACGTGGTATCATAAAGGCCCGCAATGCAATTCGACGCAAGTTACTCGAGCTGAAGACGGGCAAATTGACTCTGAGAGATTCTTCAAGGATTCATTAAGACCTGTGACAGATACTATGGAAAGAGTTTTCTTACCTCAGCGACATATACAGCAGCAGCAGTCTCCTCTCTTGATCAAAGATATCTTGAAGTCACTTGGTCGAAGTGATCGAGATTATGATTCTGTGTATGGTGTTCGATGGAAGAATGATTCACTAATGATTGGAAACTCACCTGTTACTATTGATGAAAATGTGATTGTATCGATGGTGATGAATATGAAAGAACTAGAGGATTAATGGAGTTGTTGTTTTTGAAAAACCCAAAACAGTATACTGCCAAGGACTTGAAAAGCTACTTTGAAATATTAAACAACACGAGTGCCCACAGAGTAAAATTTAGCCCATCTGGTAATATTCTGAAACCAGCTACCAATATTAAGTATAAAACCATAATCTCTAAAATTGTCAGTCAGTCTGGTTCTGGTCTTCTTCCCATGAAGGAATATGTGTATTGGGACGATCCGAATGAACTCGTTGAAAGATTGAAGTTACTTACCGCATCGACATCAGCAGGACATACGGCACACTCCAACGAAATTTTATCAGTGGTTGAAGAACTTCGTGAAAGAAACATTATATTGTAACATGGATCAAGTTGTGGCAGAACTCCATCGACCAGCAAGAAGAAATTTCCCAAGACGTCATGTAGTAATCAAAGGACTCGATGATCTGTGGCAAGCTGATATTGTGGAAATGATCCCATACTCTCGTAAAAACAGTGGCTACAAGTATATACTGATGGTGATTGATACTTATTCAAAGTATGCATGGGCAGTACCCCTCAAGAACAAGACAGCTAGTGTGGTTGCTGATGCTATGAAGAAAATACTAAGTGGTGGTCGTGTACCTAAAAACTTACAGACTGACAACGGAAAAGAGTTTTACAATTCCAAGTTCAAGAATCTCATGACTAGCTATGGTATTAATCACTACTCAACATATACCCATCTTAAAGCATCAATAGTTGAACGATTAAACAGAACTATTAAGAATGCAATGTGGCAAGAATTCAGCAGGCGTGGCTCACATCGGTGGATTGAACTTCTTCCTCAGTTAATGTCAAATTATAACAACAAGTGGCATAGCACCATTAAAATGAAACCTTGTGATGTAAAGGACAACTCTTTACTTTCTACAGTGTACTTCCGTGTGAAGACTACCACACCAGCAAAATTCAAAGTTGGTGACCATGTTAGGATTAGTAGGTTTAAAGAAAAGTTTGACAAAGGCTACCTGCCAAACTGGTCAACTGAAGTGTTTACCATCAGAAAAGTTAAATTATCAAATCCTGTAACTTATTTACTTAAAGATTATCAGGGTAAAGATATTGCAGGAGCATTTTACCAGCAAGAATTACAATTAACAAAACATCCAAGTACATTTCTTGTTGAACGAGTAATAAGGAAAAGGAAGAATATGGCATTAGTGAAGTGGTTAGGTTTTGATAAATCACATAACACATGGATAAATGTAAAAGATTTATTTAAATTATGATTCTTCAATAAAAACATCAGTACAACATATATTTGTTGTTTTTTTTCTCTCCTCATCCATAGTTAAGAGACTATTTTTTTTACAATATAGAGATTTGAGTCTATTTTTACAATATAGATCATTTTTTTTACAGTGTATGTCTTTGAGTCTTTTTTACAATATAGATCATTTTACAGTGTATGACTAATACTAAATACAGTGCACTGACAAAACCCCAGAGAAAATATGACATTATTTACATTAGAAAACTTCATCAATTGATATTTACATGTCATGACCGACATTAGACAACTTTTTTTTCAATTTCTATTTACAACTCATGTTTGTCACATTAGACAACTTTTTCAATTGCTACGAGGGTCAGTCAAAAAGTAATGCCTCCTATTTTTTTTTCTACGTTTAATTGTCAGGAAATTTAAATGCAATTACATAGGTTGAAAACCACAACATTGAGGATCATTTTGTCATTTTTCAATGTAATCTCCGCCCATCTCTACAGTTTTGGTCCTCTTTGAACAAGGGCATGTATCCCCACGGTAAAAATCACAGCTCTGCTCGTAAGCC
>JARYHS010007387.1:0-31000 GCA_031002005.1 Vandiemenella viatica
GAAGGGTTTAAATTCCGTATCCACAAATTTGTATTTCTTAACCAAAATTTGTCAAGTCACGACTAGCACTCACCTGTCTGATTGGTAAAAAATCTATGTGAAGGCTTAGATCTTGAAGAAATTGGAAGAGTTTCAGGAGAGAGATTCTGGAAAAACCCTCGAAAGGATGATTTCCCTCGACATTACCATTGCTGATTATCAACCTTTCTTTTGAGGGTCTGCCTGTCGATATCCAAAGAAAGAAAGCTGTTGTCAACGTTTATAACAATGATGACCTTTGTTTCCTATAGACTCTCATTGCAGCTCAAGTAAAGGCGCATAAAAATGCAGACTTAGTTAGTACTTCTAGCGGACCGTGCACAAACTACGTGGCTCGGTCCAGGGGGGAGGGGGGGTTAGCTGGAAGGCTACGCTAGGCTATGTGGGGGGAGGCGGGGGTTTCCGAGACAAGCCACGTAGCTTTCCTTTCATAACATTTTTCACAGTTAATATAAGGAATAGAACTCACAACAGCATGTGAATATTTATTTCCCTCAGTTAATTATCTCAGTATGTAATTAACATTAGTCTGACAAGAGAAAACGGTACAAAATGTCTTCTAGTATCGAAAGGGAAAAAAGCTACGTGCTTCGTAGGGAGGGGGGGTAGAGGCAGAAGCCACCTAGGGCTACATGGGGGGAGGGGGGTTCATAGGAGACCAAAATAGAGCTACGTGGTTTATGCACGCTCCCTAGGGAGGCATTCGCAAGCCACGATTTCATTTTCTCAAGTGTAGAGTTTCCGGTAAAACTCTCAGATATTTCTAAATTCGAGAGGCAGAATTCAGGCATTTCAGTAAATTTTTTCAGTGATGATCTTATTAATGGTAGTAATGAAGTTGTCGGTCCCTTACACTTAACTGAAGACAAATGCGATAACCACATCAACATGTTGCTGCATTCTGACGGTAGTGGGGGGAATTCCATTACTGTTGGATCCGCAACTTGTCACAGCTAGTTAGATCTTCTTTAAGTAATCATCATGCTACTATATTTATTTGTGGCAGATGTATGCAGCATTTCAGTCGCCAAGATCTCCTGCGCCGACACGATATTTATTGTGCAAGGGCAGAACCGGTTAGAGCAGATTTGCCCGGCAATGACGATAAAACCTTAAAGTTTTAGGATTTTGCACACCAGCAGCGTGTGCCCGTCGTCATTTACGCTGATTTTGAGAGTTTGTTAGAACCTTATGATTCATGCAGCCCCCCACCCAACGCCTCTCACTTAACCGATGTCCAGAAACATACTCCATTTGCTGTGGCATACCAGGTCGTTTGTCCTGACGTATCTAGTCTGTCACGTTTCAACTCCTTCTCGGGTCCAAACCCCAAGAAATGGCTTGTGGAACATCTTGTCGAGCTTGCCAAGGATGTTGATAACATTTACAAGGATTGTATTCCCCTTGTAATGACAGATGAGCAAGAAGTGTATTTTGCTGATGCTACAGTATGCCATATCTGTGAGAAATACTTTGAACCGGGGACTGTTAAAGTACGTGATCATTGTCATACACAGGTAAATTTAGGGAGGCTGCACACAATGACTGCAATTTGCAGTTTAAGACTAAAAACTACATACCAATTTTCTTTCATAATCTTTCTGGGTGTGATGCACATTTTATACTTATGGCATTATCCGACCTAGATGGCGATGGGATGGATATACTTCCCATAAACACTGAATGTTACGTTTCTTTTTAAAAAAAGGTTGAACGTACTTCAATTACATTAAGGTTTCTGGACTCTTACCATTTATGCAGGCCCCAGTAGGCAAACTGGTTGGAACCCTTGATGACGGTGACATGAGCATTACTCATGCTCATTTCACCGATCCCCGAGAAATTTCAATTAGTTAAGCGGAAAGGAGTTTTCCCCTACAAATATATGGATTCGTGGGAGAAGCTCAACAGGGCCACGCTTCCTCCAAAATCAAAATTTTACAGTTTGTTCTGATGAAGATTATGAACACACGACACAAGTGTGGCAGACTTTCCAGATAAATACTTTGGGTGAATATGCAAGTCTGTACATGGAGACAGATATGCGGTTATTTGCAGATCTGTTTGAAAAATTTAGGAGTGTATGTTTGCGGAAATACACCTTAGACTCTGCCCACTACTTTACATCCCCAGGCCTTTCGTAGCACGCCATGTTAAGGAGCAAACATGTCGAACTGGACCTTCTGACCGATATCAACATGCTGCTCCTTTTCGAATATGGAATTCACGAAGGTATTTGTCAATCTATCCATAGGTACGCCAAGGCAAATAACAAGTACATGTCGGAGTACAACCGCAAGGTGCCAGACAATTTCATCATTTACTTCGACGTGAACAATTTGTGTGGCTGGGCCATGTCCAAGTATCTACCCTCTGGCAGGTTTCAGTGGTTGTCAGCCGAGCAGATTGCAAGTATAGATTTTATGAACTTTGCATCTGACTCGCCTAGGGGATTCGGCAAAACAATCGAGGATATTCGTAAACACCGCAACGTGAAATTGTGTACAGGTTGGCTGGGTCACCACGTTGCCCGCAAATACGTAGCTTCACCCAGATTGAAACACATAACTGTTTTTCATGAAGACTTTGTAGTCCTGGAAATTGCGAAAGTGCAGATCTTCTATAACAAGCCTGTTTATGTCGAAATGTGTATTCTTGACTTTTCCAAAGTGAGGATGTATCACATTCATTATGATTTCACTATTCCTCGTTTTGGAAGCCCCAAGCTGCTTTATATGGACACAGACAGCTTCATTTATACGATGAACTGTGATCCATATGAAATGATGCTCCACAACAAGGACAAGTTTGACATGTATGGTTATAGCACCGACAACTTTTTCGGGATAGAGTCTATAATGAAAAGGTTGTCAGTGTTATGAAGGACAAGGCAAACATCATCCCTATTGTGTAGTTTGCTGGGTTGCAGTTGAAGATGTACACATTCCGGCTAGAGTCGGGTCAAACCTCTAGATAGGCTAAGGGTTTGGCTCGCTCCGTCACTCACAAACTGCAGATGGAAGATTATGTAAATTGTCTCCATGGTGCACCATCTGCAGTGAAGAATAGGCTCCTCCTTCCATATTGTAAATACTCAACAAATATTCAAACTGGGTCTGTCTAGGATTGATGATAATCGGTATACTGTCCCCGACAGAATAGAGATCCTTCCGTGGGGGCAGCGTGCATCACAGATCCAGCGTCTAATCTGGGCGGCGGCTTATTGCCGACTGGCCTGTAAGCCGCTGCCCAGATTAGACGCTGGCTCTGTGATGCACGCTGGCTGCCGGATGGTTAGCCAGATAATAAATTTTAATGTGTTACTTTAGTACAAAAGTGTACTATTTTATTGAAAAGTGTTTTTAGTTTTATGTAATATATTTTAAATAGTGAGTATCCACAAATTTCCATGCATATATCTTAAAGTTTAATATCAGATGCACTAATAATGTATAATATCTACAGGTTTCTGAAGAAGACTCCCTTAAGGCAGGTCGAAACCGGTCAATAAATTCATTGAATATTTGCAACAGGTTTGGCTGTGTTATCATTGTACAATTGAATAAATACCGTTGCTGTTGACGCTGCCATGTTCAAGATTGTCAGATATATACAGGGTTTGTCCGGAAAGTAATAGGACTGATTTTTTTCCCGCCGCGATTGTACTTCAGAGCGTGCGCGTACCGACTGGATTCGGTAGAGGGGGTTCCTAGCTAACAATCGAGCGGCTGGTCAATTGTCTCCGAGCACCTGGAGAGTCAGGACAGGCATTTTCGCGCGACGTGTTTCTGTGAGTTGTGCAAGCCGAAAATGCAGCGTTCGTTAGAGCAGAGGTACGCGATTAAATTCTGTGTGAAACTCGGTAAATCTGCGACAGAGACGTTTGATATGATCAAGCAGGCTTACCCAGATGTTGCTTTAGCAAGAAGTGGTGTGTTTCGGTGGCACCAGGCCTTTTTGGAGGGCCGGGAAGAGGTCGCCGATGAAGACCGTGCTGGAAGACCTTCGACTTCGACAAACACCGACAATGTGACTCGTGTGCGCAAAGTTTTGAACACAGACCGTCGACTAAGTATTCGTTTAATTGCCCAGATGTTAAATTTACCAAAATCTGTGGTTCATGACATTGTGACGGAGCATTTGAACATGCGCAAGGTGTGCGCGAAGATGGTCCCAAAAGTGCTCACTGACGACCAGAAATTGCGGCGAGTGGAAATGTGCCAAGAAAATTTGAACATGTGTGAAAGTGACCCCCAATTTTTGAATAACGTAATCACAGGTGACGAATCATGGATCTTTGAGTATGATCCCGAGACAAAGAGGCAATCTTCCGAGTGGCACACGCCGGCGTCTCCTCGCCCAAAAAAGGGAAGAATGAGCAAATCCAAAGTGAAAACGATGCTCATTGTCTTTTTTGACATCAAAGGCATCGTCCACCATGAATTTGTTCCTCCTGGACAAACCGTCAACGCCAAGTTTTATGTGGAAGTGCTCAAGAGACTCAAACGAAGGGTCAATCGGGTCCGACAAGACATCGCAGCCGACTGGAAGTTGCACCACGACAACGCCCCGGCTCACACCGCCTTTCTTGTGAACAGCTACCTGACTAAGGCCGGCATTCCAACGCTTCCGCAGCCGCCCTACAGCCCAGATGTGGCTCCCCCGGACTTTTTTTTGTTTCCTCGCCTGAAAAGGCCGATGAAAGGCAAGCATTTTGAGACGACAGAGGGGATCCAAGCAGCATGCACCGCGGCTCTCAAGGCTATTCCGGAGAATGCCTTCCGTGACGCCTTCAATGCTTGGAAATCGCGTTGGCAGCGCTGCATCGACGCAGAAGGAGCCTATTTTGAAAGTTTCTAAAGAATTGTAACGATTGGCTCAATAAATTTTTTTAAATCGACTCAGTCCTATTACTTTCCGGACAAACCCTGTATGTTTATTAGACAAAAAAAATCTTTTCAATTTTTACATTAATTCTTCTTTTTGTCAATCCATAGATACATTAGTCCATTTTTTTAGCTGTTTGCTATGTATAAAGCGTGTAAATTAGAAAAAAAATCTGTACATATTTTTCTACATTTTTCTACATTTTTCTAATTAAATCTTTTTATGTATCCATGTATTATTATGTGATTCATCAAAACCTAGCCACTTCACCAAGATCATACTTTTCCTTCTGTTTATCACTTGTTCAACCAAATATGTACTTGTAAGCTTTGTTGGCTGTAATTCTTGCTGGTAAAATGCTCCTGCAATATCTTTACCTTGATAGTCTTTGATTTGTTAATTTCACTTTACCAATAGTAGACACTTCAGTTGACCTGTTTGGTGTATAACCTTTCTCAAACTGTTCTTTAAACCTACTAATTCTAACATGTTCACCAACTTTGAATTTAGCAGGAGTAGTAAGCTTAATATGACTGTAAACTGTGGAAAGTAGAGAGTTGTCTTTAACGTGACATGGTTTCATCTTGATGGTCCTGTGCCACTTATTATTGTAATTGGAAATTAACTGTGGAAGAAGATCAATCCACCGATGTGAACCACGTCTGCTGAATTCTTGCCACATTGCATTCTTGATAGTTCTGTTGAGTCGTTCAACTATTGATACTTTCAGATGAGTATATGTTGAGTAATGATTAATATTATGACTAGACATGAGTGTCTTAAACTTTGAATTGTAAAGCTCTTGTTGGTCTGTAAATTTGTAGGGACACGATCACTACTTGGTATTTTCTTCACAGCATCGACAACTACACTTGCTGTCTTGTTCTTGAGAGGTAGAGCCCATGCAAACTTTGAATAAGTATCGATCACCATCAATATATACTTGTAGCCACTGTTTTTACGAGAATATGGGATCATTTATACAATATCAGCTTGCCACAGATCGTCAAGTCCTTTGATGATTACACACCATCTTGGTAAATTCCTTCTTTCAGGGCTATGGAGATCTACTACAACTTGATTCATGTTACAATATGATGTCTCTCTTACGAAGTTCTTTAATCACTGATGAAATTTCATTGGTGTGAGCCGTATGTCCTGCCGATGTGGAAGATGTAAGTAACTTTAGTCATTCAACGAGTTCATTGGGGTCGTCCCAATACACATATTCCTTCATGGGGAGAAGGCCAGAACCAGACTGACTGACAAATTTAGAGATTATGTTTTTATACTTGTTATTGTTTGCAAGGTTCCGAACTTTACCTGATGGATTAAATTTTATTCTGTGGTCACTTGTGGTGTTTCTTATTCCTGAATAGCTTTTCAAGTCCTTGTTGGTGTACATTTTAGGGTTTTTTGAAAACAGCAGTTCCATTAACCCTTGTGTTCTCTCATATTCAGTGCTATCTATTACAATAACATCCTCTTCAATAGACATGAGTGAATTTCCAATCAATAGAGAATCATTCTTCTTTTGAACAGCATACACTGAGTCATAATCTCGTTGACTTTGCTTTAGTGAACTCAAGAATTCTTTGATCAAGTCAGAAGACTGCTGCTGCTGCTGAAGTCGCCGAGGTAAGAAAAGTTTTTCCATAGTATCCCTCGCAGGTATTAACGAATCCACAAATAATTTTTCAGTACCGATCTGGCCAGTCTTCAGTTCGAGTAACTCGTGTTTAAAAGCATTCCTGGTTTTTATGATACTACGTTTAGTTGTTGTCGTATCCATGTTTACACAACAAATGAAGCTTATTACAGGTTACTGTATTATTTTATATCTCAAAGTCACTTGTGCTGTAAATGTTTCGTAGGGCTTATATGCGGGGGAAAAACTAAGTTTATCACCTCGATTTACATGTAGTACCCCTCCTTGATAGTTAAAGTTTACCAAATTCAGTTTTACATCAACTCTTTTCGGTTTGACTACTGAGATGATCATACAATCGATGGGAATATCACAATAATTTCTGCCTGTATCTAGTACATATGCTTTGTCTTGAATCGTATCTGTTGTGACTATTCTCAACCATAGTCACTTCCATCGATTTTAAAAACATTATACCATCATTAATAGCTTTGTTGGCATATCGTTTTGTTACCACATCGTCATCGTCATGGAGGTCAGCTACACGTTTTAGTATTCAACCTTGACAATTCAAATTTCCTTCGTTTGTAAGAAGTATGTGTTGAGGTGGGTGCACCAACACTGTCTTGCTCTGTATCGATGATGTTCTACCAAACTTTTCCGTGGCTGTAATGAATATAGTAATTAGTGCGCTTGACTATTTATTTAAAAATGAATAAAATCCGTTGTGGTACCGTCCGTGATACATGTCGCAGTCTGTTAATAACCACAAATCCATGTTATATGCATCCAGCAGTGTCCACACAAATCTTTAAACTCGTTGAACGACATATCGGTATTAACGTGATCATTGTAAATGTGTTTTAGGTTCATATAATCCTGTTTAAAGAGTACAATCAAGTTAGCGTTGTCTCTAACCAACTGTTTCGGTATTCAGCTGTATGTCTGACACAAGTAGGAGGAATCAACTAACCGATGTCTCCCCATACAAAAGTAGTCTCGTATATTATTCTGCTTTTCACGTGAAACATCGTCACACACAAACACAGAATTTGGCAGGGCTTCACTGGGCGGCAGTACACTGTGATTATCGTTAAAAGTCAAATCCCATAAAAACAATTCTTGTAAAAATAGGCCAAGTCTCGTGTTAGTGCAGTGACAAAAAGTTATGAGATCTTCCTCGGAGCCAAGTCTACACTTTTTAGTGTATATTCACTTCACTTTATGAAACAGAATGGTTCCTCTTGGTATCATAGATCGTTTATTTAGTATAAAAAATCTGATGACTTTGCCATTATGCATGCCATGTTTTAGTTAACGCACACAAACTTATAAATACGTAAAGGCCAAGATTTCCATCGCTCTTTTTCGAATTTGACAAGTATATATATTATGCCCTCAATTTAAGTTCAAATTATGACATGCATAATGGCCAAGTCATTAGATTTTTTATCCTAAATAAACGATCTGTGATACCGAGAGAAACCATTCTGTTTCATAAAGTGAAGTGAATATACACTGAAAAGTGTAGACTTGGCTCAGAGGAAGATCTCATAACTTTTTGTCACTGCACTAACACGAGACTTGGCCTATTTTTACAAGAATTGTTTTTGTGGGATCTCATTTCTTTTTGTAAGTTTATCGCTTATATTGAATCGCTGCTCAAATGTAATGATTCCACTTGAAAATCGGTTAATAAGAACATTTCAGACATAAATATATGTTTACCAACAATGCCCCAATCTCTGAAAACAATTGATGTGACCAGTAGCCGAGCAATGCAGATTGCCGCTGGCTTAACTACCACCATAAATAAATTACTAGTAACTTCCAAACTAAGCATAAGACCAAAGTAAAATTTAAGATGTCACTTAAAATTGCTTATCTCTTTGCATTAAAAAATTCTCAGCCATGTAGCTTCATCGGGAGAAAAGCAATGAAGCCGCAAATATGTGCCAGAATTTTTCATATTTGGGATTGTAATTAAATAAATACGGGAGAAAACTCCAATATTAGACTTTTCTCATGATATTGGTGTGAAATCATATATGTGTACCAAATTACTTGTTTCTGGGATGGCTGGAGGTACAGTGGGATTTTGATATCGGGGTGTCGTGGTCAAAATAAAATTTTTAATTTCAATAACTTCCAGAATAAGAAAGGCAAATAAGTAACATATAACACATTAGTTGAACTTAGTAAGCTCACTCTACAATTGAAATCTGAAGTGTATAAAGTTATTAGGGTAGGAAGCGATTTCACGTTAGGGGTAGGTAAGGGGTAGATATATGGAAATTTACGAGTTTGTTGGTATGTGAGTAAAATTTTATCTGTGTAGCACATTTCAGCTTCCCACGGCTACGGGGAGAACCTTAGAGTTTTGATGATCAGTCAGTGGGTAAGTGAGTGACAAAATCGCTGTAGTTTGCATCCTAACAACAACCAAACTAAGACCAGTATCAAAATAAAATGTAATACGTTTGCTAAGATTGATAAGGAAATAAAGATGTCAATATGTAAATTCGTAGGTTTTTATATTTCTAGTATGATAGCGTTAACCACCTTCCCTGTTGCATATGAAAAAATAATGTGCACTTGATTGAAACCACAAGCGCCAAAAGTGTCACGTTCATTGAGTTACTTAGCAGTCATATTGGAGGCGGAGGTATTAAATATTATTCCCATAATCAATATAATTATTAATTATTCCTCTCCACATTCGCTTTTTCACTTCAGTTGTTGCCATACTATTGGAGCATTAAGCCTACTCATTATAATTATAATAATTCTTAGTAACCAAATAATATTTCGTCCCTAGGAGGGAGGAATTGCTCGACTCTGCATGTTTTGTGGCGGGCCGCGAGGGAACATTGTTGACGAGGTCAGCACTGACTTCAAATCACAAAGGTTACGGCGATACAAAACTTACGAGTTACTCGGAGGAACTTAGGATGGTTTCCCTCAAGGAAATGACGCGAAAGGGTTCAATGGAACTTTCCATGAAGTGATGCCCTGATGATAGCCCTTGAATCAGGCTGGGCCAAATAGCAGCGCTGTTTATTATTGCAGACCTTGGACTGCCTATTTTTGTAATTAATAATTCCAGTCTGATAAGTTTAAAGAGAGAAGATTTGTTATCCTCCGAGCAAACGGAAACAAAGGCGTATGGTACTAGTTTTTCGAGAGACAAGCGGACATGAGATTTTTCGGGACTATGAAGCGTTAAATTTCATCTATGTCCCCGGTAACATACACTGGCCTGTTTTTAAGAAATTGAAGTGTCGTTTAATATTTAGAGCAAAAATGATGTTTACTTCAGGTTGACTGGGGAATTGCAGTTCGGTCCAAACTACAGATACACAAAATACATCGCTAAAGAGAACGCAGTTTGCGTAAGAACATGAGAAATTTTCCGGCCTCGGTAGCGTAGGGGCTAGAGTGCTAGCTCCGCGTGCCGATGGTCACCGGTTCGAATCCGGCCACGGGCATGGATGTTGTGTGCTGTGTGAATGTCCTGTCCGTCCTGTGGTGTCAATACTTGAAAGATACAAAATATAAACACTGGATAACGACTGATTCACTGGAAGCGATAACAATCACATTGTATGGTCTCAGCTGCCGAAAGCCATAAAAAAAACTATGAGAAATTGATGAGAATGAAAATGCACACCTCCCTTACCAATACACATGATTCTAACGAGGTTATTTACAGTTTTGTTTTCCTATGCATAGAGCATATTTGGTTGGAAAAACGATAACCGCAGAAATGTGATTCAAGGTGTAGATTATTTTACTTTTTCTTTAACACCGAGCAGTACCCGGAATTTAAGTATCCAAATTTTCTGTGGGGAAAAACGTATATAATCATTTAAAATGACAGAATAGCACGTAAAAATAACCAGAAGTAGAAGACATGCTCACTGATCTTTAATTTTTTATTTATTGCATTCTTCACTGTAGCGGCTTAGTGGCTCAGGAGTTAAAGCGCCTGATTGGAGATCGAAAGATCCCCCGTTGGATCTTTCCTTCCCCTCTGATACAGCTTGCTGTGTATAGTACGCCAGGAAGCTTCCGTGGTTGGGATTTCATGTTAAACTGTAGGTCCCCTTCACCTAGTATGATTGCCGTGTTACGTTAGGTAAGGAGATAGGGAACTGGCCAACCTACCTCCAATAACAGATTAAGCATACATCCAATCAATCTTCTGGCTGAGTAACAAGCTTTTACATTCTTCGACAACTCCGGTCCTTTTAGGCCATTTTAGATTGTGGTGCATTCCGTACCCTATTGCAGATGTACCGAGCGAGTTCCAGAGTCGCTTTGACACAACTCAGCACGAGAATAACAGACCGAGCTTACGGCCATGCTCGGTACTCTGTATTGTATTATCGGCACTTGACTGGCATAGGTCGTGATAGCAACGATGAGTCGAAGCCTAGATGTGGTAAGCACGACACTAGTCTGTACGCGTTATAATTTTGTGTGGATGACTGTGATTGTTGTATGTTTTAGTGTAGGATGGTGTTCGCGTTCTGAATGAATGAAATATAAACGAAGGGACAGGATGAAAATCGGTGCCGGCCCATTCAGGTCTACTCTTAGGAAAGATTCGAGGGACGCACAGCTTAAATTCCTCATAAAATGGACGAATCTCCATTAACAATGTTGTATGCTATTAACCCATACGGATTGTGGAGAAGTTTGAGATTTTACCCAAGACTTATTTTTAAGTAATATTAATATAAGTGTTTCTTCACAGCCCTATACTGAGAAGTTAAGACAACACTTAAGTTGTTTACCAACTCTTGGTCATAATTGGTCAATAGGATATATTTAGTATTGTCTCTTGACTGTCTAAATGTAAATCATACGTTAGACAGAGTATGGCAACTAGATCCATACTCTTTTTTTTTGTTGTTACATGTTTATTATCCGATCAGCAAATTTAGCTTTACAGGATAAAGTTGTCTTTTATAAATCATAGCATTCTTATTGACATGGTTGAGGTCAGCCCATTAGAGCCCCTCAAGTAACTACATAAAAGTGATACAGTAAATATTTTGCTACATAGTGAAAATAGTCTCA
Organism: Vandiemenella viatica; assembly: GCA_031002005.1. Taxonomy (NCBI): domain Eukaryota; kingdom Metazoa; phylum Arthropoda; class Insecta; order Orthoptera; family Morabidae; genus Vandiemenella; species Vandiemenella viatica. Next base: position 11,660 of record JARYHS010007387.1, read on the forward strand.
ACAGTATTAAAATAGTAATAAGAACAGTTATTAGTATTAAACATATATATATGTAGAACAATATACAGTTGTAATGAAGTTGATTTAAGATAACTACACTTTTGTTCATGAAATACATATAGTTTTATATATATATATATATATTATTATTATTATTTCTAACGCTGAGGATAATCTTGTTTCACAATATATGGTTTACTGGTTTATTTCGTCTTCAAAGTCACTGTTCGATAGATAAATGTCTTGAGGAAGGCGTTTTTTAAGTCTAGTTTGACCTGTTCTTTTTCCTAGTTCATAAAACCGAGCACCAGGTACTGAATTAATTCGTTTTATAAAATTTTTAGTTTGTTGCCTTATGAATTCATTGATGTAAGAAATATTTAATTCACGGTGCAGCTGACTGTTGCGTACGTACCATGGTGCGTTCACGGCTAATCGAAGAACTTTATTTTGGAATATTTGCACTCTTTGTAACTTGCTACGACTAGCACATCCCCATATTGGACATGCGTATGTTATGAGCGGTCGTAATATCATTTTGTAGATTAATAGGCAGCATTCTGTTTTTAATGATGATTTTCTATTTAATACTGGGTATAGTTTGTACAATCTGGCATAGGCTTGGTTTATTTTATTATTAATGTGTGTGTTCCACGTTAACCGCCTGTCAAGATCGACACCGAGGTACTTAATTGATTGGTCAGGTGGGTTCCATGCAATGTTATTTCCCATAATGTTTATCTCTGGCGGGTTTAGTGGGCGTCTCAGTGTAAAAATTTTGGCTTGACATTTGCCGGGGTTTAGAGATATTCGCCAGTGATTTAACCATTCGGTTAGTTGTGCAATTGCATCCTGTAGGTAATTGCGTGCGTCGTGGATATCGTTGTGTGAAGTGTATACTACTGTGTCATCAGCATACGTTGCAGTCGAGGTATTTGTGAAAGTTGGAATGTCCGACGTGTATATGTTGAATAGGGTGGGCCCTAAAACAGATCCTTGTGGGACTCCTGCTGTTACTGGTCGTGTTGAGGATATTTTTGTGCCCACTAGTACACTGAAGGTTCGGTTCTGTAGAAAGCTTTCTAAGATTTTGTACAAATATAGAGGCATTCCTGTATTTTTGAGTTTATATAGAAGTCCACTATGCCATACTTTGTCAAATGCCTGGGCAACATCCAGAAAAGCAGCCAGGGTGTGATGTTTAAGTTCAAAGCCCCTTGTGACGTCTTCAACCAGGCGTAGTATTTGGTGTGAGGTTGAGTGCATCGGGCGAAATCCAAATTGATGTGGTGGGATGGTTCCGGTAGCATCAAGGAAGGAAGTTAACCGCGTCCGTATTATCTTTTCCAGTAATTTTGATAAGGTTGGGAGTAAGCTTATAGGTCTATAGCTAGAAGGTAGGGAAGCTGGTTTATTAGGTTTATTGAAAACTATGATATTAGCATGTTTCCACGCTATTGGAAAATATCCAGTACAGAGAATGCTGTTAAAGAGTGCTGTGAGATAACTTATTGCCTTAGGGGGTAACGACTTCAGCGCTATGTTGGGTATATTATCATGACCTGGCGATTTTCTTACTGGCAAATTTTTAATTATTTGTCTCAGTTCTCTTGGGGTAGTGAATTTGACATAATTCTCCGCTCCAATGGTCATATGCCGATTGGAATCTTCGACTGTTTTGTTGAACTCATGATCTACTATAGGATTCGGTTTGAAGACGTTTTCAAAATGATCTGCTAAAATTTCGCACTTCTCTGAATCACTAGATATGTATTTGTCGTTCAATTTTAAGGGCGGTAAGACAGTGGGTTCCCTGAGAATTCGTTTCGTAGTTTTCCATAGCGATCTATCACCAGGATCTAATTCCGATAGATAATTTTGATATGTTTCGTAGCGAAATGAGTCGAGTTCTAGTTTGACCTGTCTAATTAATTGGTTTAGGAGTCTGCGAAGGTGCGGGAGTCGCTGCCTTTGCCACTGTCTGCGGGTTTGGTTTTTGTAGTTGATCAAGTCAATGATTCGTTGCGGTATTCTTTCATGGAGTGACTTAAACATTCTTGTTTGAGGCTTCTTGATTGATAGTTCTACCGCTTGGTGAATTGCAGTTGTTAGATGTTGTACACCTTCATCAATGCTGTCTTTAGTGTCTTGCCTAGAGAATGGTAATAGTATCTGATTGAGATTAAGTTCGAATAAATTCCAATTTACCTGCCCGGGTAGTATCTTTTTTGTTTGTTCTATTGTTTCGGGGCTTGTACCAAATTTTGCTAAAACCGGAAGATGATCTGAATCTAGCTCAGAAATTGCTTCCATATATATTGGTAGTGGTGTGTTTTTTGCTAGGGCAATATCAAGTATGTCAGGCACAACATTTCTATTATTAGAAAAGTAAGTTGGCCCGTGTGGTGCGACTATATGCAGACCAAGGTTACCTGCAGCGTCGAGCAGTTTCCTGCCGTTTGGTGTTGTTGCCCGACATCCCCAAGCTAAATGCTTACTGTTGAGGTCCCCCATTAATATGATAGACTGGTTATGATCAAATATTGGCACGAGTTGTTGTTGCGTAAGCCTCCGATTTGGTTGTTTATAAGCGGCAATGATTGTTATTTCGGAGTTAGTTTTAGTTTGTATTCGGATTCCGACAGTTTCGAGATCATTGGCGGGCATATAAATCGAGTAATGACTAATGCGGTTTTTAATTAGTATAGCTACACCGCCGGAGGCTATAGGTGCGTCACGATCTGTTCTGTATATTTTATATCCAGTGATTTTGAAAGTATCATTAGAGGTAAGATGTGTCTCGGTTATACAAGCAATATCAACATTGTGGCGACTCATAAATTCTGCAAGCGTAGATTTTTTATTCCGTACCCCGTTTGCATTCCAGTTTAGGAGTGTTAATTGAGAGACATTGACAGTATTATTTGCCATTTTGGAGGAAACTGGCTACTGATGACATAATAATCTCCTTTATCATGGGGAGAAAAGCAGAGATTAATCCAGAGACTAGTTCATGAATTAATTTGGTCCAGGTGGTACCTTGCTCGGTGTTGTGCTCGTTTTGTTGTATGTTTGTGTCGTAAGGTGATGCGTTGCGGTTTCCTTGTAGTATGTTGCTGTAAGAGGGACGAAAGTTATTTTGCTGAATATGCTGTGAATTTGTTTTATCTTTGTTTTGCGTTATTTGGTCAGCTGTGTGTTTAGGATGTCGTAGAGGGGATAGAATTGTTGGTAAAGACGGGAATCCCGGAGAGGCCAGATTTTGCGGTGTGTGCATATCAGTCAGCTGTCTATCTGAGTTAAGCTTGTTTTGGTGTAAAGGTTTCTTGAAACTTTTAAGTTTAATTTCTTCATAATATTTACATCCCTTAAAGTTTGCTGGATGTTCCCCACCGCAGTTAACACATACCGGTTTTGCTGTACGCGGGTGATTGCATGAGGAGTAATGGTGTTTCCCATCACAGCGGACACATCGAGGGTCAAGTTTACAGTAGTTTTTTGTGTGCCCATAGAACTGGCAATTTGTACACTGAGGAATATCTTTTGACTTTCTACGTGGTTCTACTTTAACAACGCAGTGGAACAGTCTATCTAATTCAAAGATATTGGCACAATCGCGATTTTCTTCAAGCTCAACTGCGCAGAGTGGCATAGGGTTCTTATCTTTATTTAGAAGTCTTGTTACTTTGTTCACTGGGAACTTAAGTCTGATTAGTTCTTCTTTTATTTCGTTATCTGTTAGTGAGTATGGTAAATTACGCACAATTACTGATAGATGTTTGGAGTCTGGGGCACGAAAAGTGTGGTATTTCTGTTTAATGGTATCAAAATGTTTTGTTAGCGTTCTAAAATCCTGAATAGAGGTTGTATTTATTTTAATCACTTTTCCTTTTAGTTCGGTTGAAAAGTCATTACTTAGCAAATTTTTGAGATCTCGAGTAAGTCTTTGATGATTGTTTACGTCGTGTAGAAAAATTGGTGGTGTTTTAACTACTTCTGTGATTTCGGTTGTCTCTTCTACAGGTTCTTCGCAATGCAAGATTTGGAATCTGTTTTGCGTCGGTATATCAATAACGTATCTCATTTCTGGTGGTCCATTATCAGGAGATAAGGCCCTTGGAGGTTGTTGCAAGTTATTTTCACTATTTGTGCGCGGGCGCTTTTGACCGGTTCTTTTTTGATCGTTAATAACATCCATGGGCGACATGACACTGCTTGTATTATTTGGGCACTGGGGAGGCTGAGGCATATTGGCGCTTGCGTTAAACTGTACATACATTTGGTTCAGCAATGCGTTGGGCGTCGTGGGATGTTGTGTTGTCCCCATCGGTTGTGAGGATTGGAGTTGATGCTGTTGATATTGAAGCATCTGCTGCTGTTGCTGCTGCTGGTGGTGGTATAAATGTTGTTGCTGGTGGAGATGGAGCTGCTGGGCTGATTGTTGTTGCTGCTGTTGAAGATCATGCTGCAGGTAGGCTGTGACCTGCTGGTGATGGGCTGTTTGACATGGCTGCTGCTCTGGAACTGCTGATGTAGATGGGTGGGCTGCGTTGTCTTCGGAAATCATCTCGTTGGTGATATCGGATGAATTTACGGCACTTATATCAGAGTTCTCGCTGATCATTGAGTTGCGAATGGCCGAAGCCAAGTCCGTGTTTATAGACATCACAAGCAACCGGTCGCTCAGAACGTTCGGTTGTAGTTTTCCACCGATGGGCCACTAAACAGTTTGTGGGGTCACATCGGTAGAAGGTTTGGTAGCTTACGTTAAACGATATAATATATTTACACTTATTGTTCAAAGTAATTCGCGAACACGTTGCGTCAGTAGAACTTTCCGATAGCGATACGAGCACTGTAGTGGAGGAAGTACACGACCGTTCTCGTCCGCTGCTCACACGGAAGTCAGATCCATACTCTTGAGTTTTACACTATTTTTTTTATCCCCCCTTCCGTTTTAGAACAACACGCTAATATTTCTGATACCTTTTTTTTTTTTTAATTCTTCGGGCCTAACGGCATGTTGACGTAATTATTGCCGGAAGACGACTGGGGGGACAAGGAACTGGAAAGAATTTGGCAATAGCCTTTTGAAGGAACATTATGCCATTCGCAGAGAGTGAACACAAGGAAAACCGAAATCTGGATGGCTGGTCGATACTCATTACATATATAGCCTACAATTGAATGTTAATTGATATGTTTTGACTAATAAATTATATTTAATTGTTTAAAAAATGCCAAGCCCGAACCTCACCGCTAACCCTCCGGGAACTGTGATATCTTCATCAGACACAACACAAATTTTTTAGCTACACTTTATACCGAAAGTACGGCGTGTACAGGATTTCTATCAGCACATTCAACCGGCAAAATTAGTTTTATCAAAGTTTGCTATATAAACGTTCTTCGTGTGTATCTGCTTATTTATTTACTGTGTAGCTTTTCTTTGCAACTTCACCGAGCGTTATGGGTGAGCGGTTAACGCTCTGGCCTCACATTCGGGAGGACGGTGGTTCGAATCTCCGTCCGGGCATCCAGATTTGGGTTTTCCATGGTTTCCCCAAATCACTCCAGATAACTGCCGGGATGCTTCCCTCAAAAAGGCCATGGCCGAATTCCTTCCCGTTCCTTGTCCCCAGTCCTTTCCCGCCTCTAATGGTCGACGAGGTGTAAAGCAATAAATTAAAAAAGATAAAATATTTTGCATCTTCGTTCACGTAAGGAGTGTTAAAACACGGACCTCAATCTCAAACCTATTGTACAACAATTAACGCATCGTAAACGAGGTAAAAAAAACTAATACAATGATGTTATTACGACGAACTCATGATAAACATTTCTATTGCCAATGGTAACTAAATCCAATGAGCAATTTTTGGGTAAATAGCCTTCGATGAAAAATGGATACTAATTTGTGGAAACTTTTACTTTAATTTTCAAAGCTTTCCAATTTCGTATCAAAATGAAATAAATCCTATTTTACCCCCTAGACTGCGGGTTATACATTATACGAAAACCCATTGAAATCTAGCAATAGTTTTTGTATGAATCGCGTTTAACCAGACCAAAATAATTTTACAAAAATGGAACAACGGTTAAGAAACTTACATTACTTCTCGCAGTCGAAGGAAGAAGGCGCAGGATATAAATAAACAAAGCGAAATAAGCATATGATATTTCAATCAGTCACTGTTTTAAATCTGGAGGAATACTAAATTCTTGGAATTTGTTTTTGTAGTTAGGTAACTGATTTGTTATATGATAACTAGCCACAAAGCCCGTCAAAATTGACGGGTTTGGAGTATTCTGGCAATTAATTTCTTTTTAGTTGCTTACCTAAACAGAATTTTTTTGAAATAAAGCTCAATGTGCTGTAATTTCTCATCCCTTGTGATGTAGCAAAACGTTTCAGTTGTCAACTTGATGCATGTCGCATTTCAGTCAAACCACAATCTTCGCTAATAATGCGATGAAGATCGATGTGTTAACGGATGACATAAATTACATAGCCTACAGTTGAAATAATGACCACAGTTAAAACGAAGGATACTAAATTAAATCATAACAACTTCAGTATTCTGGCAAATCATTTCTTAGCAATCGCTTAAATAAACACAAAAATAAATCATAATATAATTCCTATTGCCTTGCGCAATAACAAAATGTTTCTGTTGCTATCCTGGTCCAGGTTGCATTTCAATCTAACAGCAGGCAGTTTCATCATTACCGTGGTGCCACAATCTGATGATGCATTCTTGTAGAACTCGACGAAATAAATCGAAAATAAAGAATAAATTTTTTTTATATCTTTCTTGGTTTTCGAGATATAGCATGTTGAAAATCAATTATAACTGTGATTTTGGTGAAGTTTCCTCTGGTCCAGGACGTATTTCAACCTAACAACAACCACCAGGAAGAAAATAAAACACATATAGTGCATTTCCACCGTGTAGATATAGCGGTTTTGGTAGTTTGTTTTTTCTGGTCCAGGCCAGATTTCACCCAAACCACCTAAATTTTGAGATACAATATCTCGAGAACTAAGCGAGATATGGAAAGAAAATGTATTATTTGTTTTCGATTTGTCTCTTCGAGTTACATACGATATCATCATCAAATTTGGCAATGTCGAAATTTTTCTTCTGTTCCAGGCCGCATTTCAACCTAACCACGTCAATTTTGAGATACAATATCTCGAGAATTAAGTAAGATATCAAAACATTTTATTCACTACTTTCAGTTTTTTTCGTCGAGTTACATAAGAATCCATCAACAAATTGCGGCTTCACGGTTATCGTAGAATCCCATAACCATGTACATTACTACGCTAAACCATGGAGGAAATATTTCCTTCCTCCATGTGCTAAACATGCCGCCAGAGAAACAATACTTACTTTACACGCATATTAATACAAATACTTATCACATTTCAATGGTCACATTGCATCGCGAAATAAACCAAATAAAAAATCTATAAGGGTTCTTCAATCTTAATTTTTTATATTCGTTATTCAGAATTATACTAACACATTTGAATAGCTGACACAGTTACATGCGGCTGAAATAAGGCATCAGTAAAACCAAAGTAAATTAAAAATAAATCTTAACAGCTTACGTCATTCCAACGTATTATTAGTTTTAATGGGGGTAAGGTGATATTTTCCACCGGCCGGAAACTGGTACTGCCCTGTTGAAATTTGTATCAATTGCTTCGTTGTAATGGCAACTTCTTCACATTTGCACCCCCCTTTTTTTTCTTTTTTCCGAAACGTCGCCATGAATTAAATTAAATGAAACGTAAGACGCTCGCAACCGAAAAATGTTAGCAACACTTTCGTTAGAATGAAGTAATGAATTAAGTAATAGAAAAAAAAATTACAAAAAAAAAAAAAAAAAACGCATGCCCTCTGCTGTAACTTCAAGTGCCAATTCTAATAACAATCTATCAAAACTGCCGCTAACATTGCGAAAATTAACTTACATATATGTGATATCAACGAATACTTCTACATAAACTAATATTAAATAAATCTAAGCAACTAATAAGTATGTTCAGTCAGTTAATTTATTCGTGGATTCCTAGAAATGTTATTAAATAACGTGGATATTTCTCTGCAGTTGCTTAACTAATCAGAATTGTTACAAAATAAAGCTCATTGTAATTTATCGTTCATTGTGCTGTAGCAAAAAGCTTCAGTTGTCATCTTGGTGCAGGTTGCATTTCAGCTTAACCATAATATCCGCTAAAATTTCTGATAGAAAAGCAAAGCTTCAATCACGCGCAATTTAATACATTCCATGCATCGGGATATAAACTTGATCCCAAATCTTCACAGGTTCTGACACATTTCTTTCTTAATAGCTACCTATGATGAAGATCGATATTTTAACTGCTAAGAAAGCTTACATATGCTGAAATAATGACTCCAGCAAGAACGAAGGATGCTAACAACTTAAGCTATGCCATGTAATATTTCATTGTGGTTTAGGTCGTATATATCGCGAACAATTTGCAACTTCTTTCATTTGAACCATGTAATGTTTCGGCAAAAAAAACTGATAATTAATATGCCAATTTAAACACACATAATTTCAGTAATAGGACACAGTTTAAATTTTGAAAAAAACTAAATTATTCATGCCCTCTGCGTTAACGTCAAATGAAACTTGTAATTCTAATCCATGTTAGTTACACTCTAACCAAACATTTAGCAGCACTGATGCTCGAAATACAAAGCTTTTATCTTACAATATCTATGGACAAAGAATTTAAGGAATACTTCAATATATCAAAAGAATATTACGTAAATATAAGCATCTAATGATTGATATATCGATTTTAACGCAATACATACTTTTATTTCAGTGTTATGTGAGTTAATTTATTCACTGTTGCTTGGAAATGATATTAAATAACGCGCACTCCCACAAATAATATCGTAAAGCGTGACGTCATAGCGCAACGTCATAGCTTGACGTCACCGCGTGACATGACGTAGGTGCGACAACGCTACATCTTGTCTATTATACTAATAGTGAATTTGTTTGTAAATACGAAAATAATCTGCTTACACAGTGTCAAAGCAAAGTAACAAAATTATTTAATATCTGTTCACTTGAATCATCATGATTGGATTTTGTGAGTGAACGATTGTGATGCTGAAATTCTAATTTTCTGCATTGTGAGGTACTAGTTTACTCCTTTTCTTCCCGTAGACATTCTCAGCTTCAGGAACAAGCCCCTCCAAATAAACACTGCTTCCCTGCGCCGACAAGTATCTTGGCGCAAGCTTTGTCAAACACAGAAAGTTATCTCTGCTTTAGGGCTGTTGATATTTTTAAAAATATCAGATTTTCGATATATCGATATTTTAAAGAGTATCAATATTGGCTGTCGATATATCGGAAAAAAGTATCGATATATCGACAATTTAATAAATGCAATTTCACAAAATCAAATCATCTAAAAATAAGGCTGTCCACTGATAAATAGATGTGTGATGTTCTTAATTATGTTTTCTGTTTCGAATGGTTTCTGTTGGTGATGATGATTGCTGATTTTTTTTTTTTAATTTGACCATTATGCGTGTCATAATTTTCATAAAAATTAATAAAATTTATAAAACTCGAAAGATGTTTGAGGCAAATCTTATTTTATGTGTTTTTAAGATTGATGAGCAATACAGATGAGGCATTTATTTAGGTAGAAGTTCAGTTATGGTCAAGTTACATAAATTTTTTTCATAGGATTTTTTGTGGTATTGCATTTAGTTTTGTATGTTGATAATTTATTCTGAGTTGTCTTACTTTTCTTGCTCTGTAATTAGCAACTATTTGTTATTTACATTTCGCACTATTCCTGCTAACACACTAATTTCAAGTTGGAGTTCCATGGACAATGCGCACACTCATTTTAAACAATCGGCTCGCGTTCGATGACTTGACTACACTGTTGTCATCATCTGAGTTGAGTTGGTACCTATAACTTCCGAATTAATTACAGAAACGTATTGAGTTCGCTGATCTCTATGCGTAACAGGAAAATGATGGACTTAGTGTCATTCAGAGAAAACGAAAAATCATAACTGATTTTTAAAAATATCGAAGCCGATATCCAGATTTCAGTATCGAAATATCGATATATCGTCCTAAAAAATATCACTTATAAATATCGATATTTTCTAAAAAATAATATCGATATTTCGATAAATCGATATATTGCCACCAAGTATATGGATTATCGTGACGTGATAAATTCTTAATGTTTAAATCAGCATCAATTTCAAATGTAAATGCAGTTTTTTCATTTGATGTGCTTTTATTGGTCGTGATTTTCTCTGCAACAATCACTCAGAAGCAATCCTTACGAGAATAGTGAGACTCTGACTTTGACCCGACTCTTCTGTCTTCATCCTCTCAGTCTGAATAGGGGACGAATTTGTGCTGCCGTCGCTGCTTGTTTCACGGTACGTTTTTAGGTCATCGATCAAAATAAACTGCCTTGATTTTTCTCTTTCTAATAGATTAGTGAAAAAATTGATTTTGAGGCAAGGGTCTAAAGTGGTCGCCAACAAATTTTTTTCTTTTGGTAATGTCTTCAAATCGTTCCTTCAATCCTTATTGAATGTTAAGCATAAATTGCTTATTAACTTGGGTGTTAGCTCTGATCTATTAGTTTTATCGCTGTATCACATTAGGATAACAACATACCGAATAATTTCAGAAATGCCTGCATATCCGAAACTTGATTTTCGTTAGTTCCTCAAACGAACTATCGAATGAAAGCTATTTCATCTTCATACCTCGTGGAAAGGGTTTTTAGTGCATTAACCGATATTCTTGAGAAGAAAAAAAGAAAGGGATCTGCCACATATAACTCAATGTCGATATTTAAGTCCATGCTTCAACCTTCAAGGATGTCAAAACAGGCACATAGTGGTGGGATGTAAATATACTTTTGCCGAATATTCGGCCAGAAAGTCTGCAGAATATTTCGTATTCGGCCTATGGTCCAAATACTATTCTTTGCAAGTCTAGTATTACTACAGTAACTAGTTGACAGCATTTTAATGGCCGCACTCGTAGTGTTCAAATACTATATACAAACTTAAAACAAATAGTTATTTGCAGTAGAGAAGCTATTGGTGTGTAATAAATTAATCGTTGACACTTTAGGCATTAAAAATATTTTCTATATACATTGCTCCCAGATATTTTGATTCAGATTCCATTCTCTGCAAATATTCAAAGCACTGGCATCACAAATGTGGCCGAAACAACAAAACTCGGGAATCATCAGAATTTGGACTTTATTCTTCATCGCATCTTCAGTGCAGTACACCTTTTTCAACTACATATGAATTGGGTAGAAGAAGTATGTAAAAAGGTAAAATGTCATCATTTAATTCTCTACATAACAGCATAATCGCACACAAATTATAGAATGACTTTGATCAGAAATGTGAGATTCGATCTACATTCACTAGTCGAATTCTTTCTTTTTCTCTGTGGATCTTTTCACAGAAAATTTTGCGGTTTAATCGTCCAGCGCTGTAAAAAATCAACTAAGCAAAAATTAATTTTTGTACAGGAAGCGAGAATCTTCTTATCTCTTTGCAAGGAATGTACGCTTCACTCCATTAAAAACTTCCACATGAGCATGTCCCTGATTCTCTTGGAATTACTTAATGCATCTTTGTCGGTAGCACATGGTCCTATTAATGTTATGGGAAATAACAACGATCGAGAAGCTATCGTAAATGAAGTTGGTCACACCATCAATCTGGTAAAAATGATCAGAACTGTTAGAACTTCTGGATCTGTACGAAGTTCGAATTTTGTCTATCGGTGTTCATAGAACTGGTAATATTCCGTCAAAATGACTGCAGTCAACATCCGAAGATTTACAAAGAAATTAGAAAGTTAGGCGTCGGGAGGATCATCCGTTAACATGATGAGACAGGTTATTAAAAACTCTCGTTGAAAACTTATCTGGTCGGGTCTAAACAAAGTGATGTGCCAGATTGCAAGTTAGGGTTGGGTACGGTTTTGGAGCATGGGATTCCTTGTTTGTCATGCAAGGTTTGCTTCAAAGATATCTTCGTATTAACTTCAATATTTACTTTGGTTTTACTGATCTCTGAAATCATATGAAGAAATTCTTTTGATTTTGGAGCATATAAATTTGTATGATAAAGATTTCCGTGTTGTTTTTAGCTTAAGTAGGGTCGTTTCTAAATGTGTGCTGAAATGCAAACAATTTCGTCATGAATGAATTTCGCCTCCACTTCACTTGAATCTATTCGCTGAAATCATACGTTTTGAAGCACTGTTTATCGATGGAAACAAAGGGATCGACGTAATTGCAATTTGTGTTTAATAGCATCCGATATTCAAACGAGGGAAAAATCTAGTCTAATTTTTGCCTAAATAAAGCAGTAATTGATTCGATCGATAAAATTACATATTTGTTGTTAGTTATTAGCTTACATTTCCTTTATGACATATTGCTCTTTTTTGCCTTATTAGTATGTCATGAATACGATTTTACTAACAGATGCGCAAAACAATAATCTCATGTGATAACAGAGGTCCAAATAAGTGTTGCACTGCTTCCTTTTGTCTTAGTCAGGCACTTCCCTTTTTTCCGACATCACTTGGCCAACTTGTGCCTTCTTCGAATAGCGATGCTATTAAGTCTCGAGGCCTGGGGATCTTTCAATTTCCAGTCTGTACCCCCTTTTTTCCGAAAGTTGAGTGGCAAATCGAGGTAGATTATAGTCAATCACGAAAGAAACAATAACATTAGGAGCATAGTTACTAAAGAAAACAAATCAAACGCTGTTTATAAATGTGAGATTTATAGTATAATAATAAAATCGTCAGTGACAGCTGTTCTTAGTTTCCGAATATATACTTTTTCATGTCTTTCCCCTTAACTATCAGTTCATCTCATGAATCTACAAAAGGCTGTTTACAACGGTCAAAGCCAGGTTTTTCCCTAACGCAAACCATAGCGAATCCAACACAATCTATTCGAAACAGTAGATAAAGATACATACAGTAGCGGGGCCACAAAACGCCTTTGAGGCAGTGGAAAAAAAAATCTACAGTGCTTCTGCTAACTTAAACTGGTATCTTAGTTCGTTACGTACATGTTGGCATTAGTAGGACTGAATGGATCACGGTGAACGTGTTTGGCAGAGCTTCTGTGCTAGTCCTTAACTTCACAATATTGCGGCGATCTTACTCTAGGAGATTGACAGCAACGGAGATCTACTGGCGCCATATGGGGCATCCATAAACTACGTGACTCGGTCTAGGAGAGGATGAGGGGTTGGGTAGAAAGTTACGCTGGGCTACCTGGGGGAGAGGGGGATGCCGAGCCAAGCCACGTAGCTTTTCATTCATATTATTTTTCACAGTTAAAATAAAGTACAGAATACGACATAATAGCATGTGCATATTTATTTCCCTCAATTAATTATCTCCGTAAGTAATTTAAATTTCCTATAAATTAACAGTGCTGCGCATGCGTGTGACTTGAAGTCATAGCGTTGGGTTGCACAAGGCTGGTGCATTTGAGCTACCTGACAAGCCACGGCGCATTACGATTCCAAAACATTAGACTTGCCGTACCTAGTCTCAAATTCGCTTACAGGTGTCACCCGGAATTTTCCAAGGCAATGATAGTTTGTATTGTTGTGAAGATTTGGAGTAAAGCTGTATTTATTAGAATCTCCCGCGTGTGACCGCACCGTTTATTGATAAAATAATTCTAATTTTTTTCTATCAAGTGAATTTCAAGTTCGAAGTGTCAATATCTTTCTTTTGTAGTTGCTTAAAAACTATTTCGACATGTGGCATTACCTTGTGAAATAGCGTTAACAAAGAAACAAAGTTCTTATCATTTAACAAAGTTTTAAATGCACATGCTTGTTGAAGGCTAGAAGGCAAACGTCTTTCTTCACTGTTTCCAATGGGTTCATTTACATCTATTAAATTATTTCTATATTCGTAAATACAGTTGACTCCTCGAGAATGAAAATTCCACCTGGTTTGAGATGCATGTGGTTTTTTTTTTTTTTTTTTTTTTTGGTAACAGTTTAACGTCCCTTTTTAACAACGTGGTCTTTAGAGACGGGAAAGGATGGGAGCAAGGAATGGGAAGGAATTCGGCCATGGCCTTTTGAAGGAAGCATCCCGGCATTCGCCTGGAGTGATTTGGGGGAAACCATGGAAAACCCAAATCTGGATGCCCGGACGGGGATTCGAACCGCCGTCCTCCCGAATGCGAGGCCAGAACGCTATCCGTTACACCACCACGCTCGGTATGCATGTGGTAATTTTTTCTGCAAAATCTCATCTAAAACTCTTGTTCTTTGAGACGAACTTGAAAAGAAAGAGCAAATTCCGGAAAGATTTGTGAAAAAAATGTGCACTTGATGGAGGCCGCTTTTGACATTAAAATTACCTGGTGTGCATAGCAATGAATAAAATTTGAATGAGGATATATGTCTTTAATTCTTTTCTGCGCGCCATTTAAATTTCCTTTCATTACGGAGGCACCATCGTAACTTTGAGCAATTAATTTTTCGGGTGATTTTCCAATCAGTGTGTCAATTTCTAGCAATGTGCAATAGCACTATCTGCAATAGCAGATGGCCATCTGGGTTCGCGAATTTCCAAACCTTTCTACAGGTTTTCCACCAACAATATAGATCAACATTATATTGAAATTGACAAGACACATTTGTGGTTTCATCGGCTATCACGGCTATATATTCAACATTGTCGCTTTCTTTCCGGATTTCGTCATGATATATACTCAACATGCACTCAAGCAATTCATTCTGAATGGTTTTACTGTTACCTTTAAATGCTGTGGATCCTTGAAAATGACTTTTCAACTCTTTGTCCAACTCCGAACTGAAATGAATTAATTCACGAAACGCTCCTTGATTATCGGATTCATCACTTTCAATGTGTCCTCGCAAAGCAAGTTCCAGAGCACCACAAAATCGCACACAATTTATAATTAAATTTAGAACGTACCTGTTCTTATCCACTTGTTCGTTATGTTTAACAATAGCGAGGTGGTACTGAGAATTAGTTGATTCTGGATGTTTGTGTTCCAAGCATTGCTAAACTAAGCACATTATTAACATGAAGTGCTGATTTCTCGTGGGTCTTAATTTTTCCTGTAAGATGAACCAAATCAAAAACTCCACCACGTGACCAATTAAATTCACCACCGAGGAGAAAACATGGAAAACTGAAAAAAAAACATTTTTCACATTGCACGAGGTTGAAATAGTTCTCTGATGTGGCCAACAATGTTTACCCATCTGTCTTAAGTAACAGTATGGTAGAAATGCTTAATTTTTAAATATATATTTCTCTATCACCTTGTTCAATTTTTATTTATTTATTCTTGATTATGAAGTGGTGACATGTCACAGTGTCACTACGTCTAGAGCCGCCACTGGGGGCACGGTGTTTCCCCATCTTGTTCCTGCCAAACCTTGCGGGAGAGATGAAAGTATTGTAATTATATAACATAGAGATTTATTATTTTATTACTGGAATAATGTTCAAGATTAAAAATTCAGTTACTTTCTTTTATTTGATTTTTAATTCGGAACATTCGAATAAAATATCATAACATTAGGTGTTTAAACGACCGTCCCGTTCGCCATCCTTAAGAGGGATGATTTACACCTCAGTCGGCCAATGTGAAACGTACGCACTAAGATTCATCAGAATCGCCATTGATCACAGTGATCAGAATCGAAAGTGATGCCGGAGCAAACGTACTCTTTCACCATCACACACACACACACACACACACACATATATATGTATGTATCTTAATGACTTATATAAATAGATTTCTGGCAAAAGTTTATTGAGTGTAGGCATCAAGTCACAGTAACTACAAAAGTTATCAGAATAATCAAAGTTAACTAAAATTAAAGTGTGTGCCGCTGATGATATAATTATTAGGGATGGTTGTATTATAGCTGTACTGCTGTTAGCTGTAGGACCAAAGAAATGTATTTATAGCAACATAAAAACTATTGAATCACACAATATAGAGAGGATGGTGTAATTTTTATATTACAATCCTTTTTTAAAATAGTGTAATAAGGAAAGAAATCATAGTGAGTAAACATTTGTTTACAGTATACCCGAATTAAGTTGCATTTATACAGGCGTAGGGACTGACTGCAAATTCTGAATCAAAGTAGTAGTTTTATATACACAGACGGAAAAAAAAATCCCAACACCAAGAAAGACTTGTGTTAGATAAACGAAATTTGGTAGGCGTGTTTATACATCTGAAAGATGACATCGATTCAAATTTCGCGCTTCGCGCATAAGTGTGGCGCTAGTAGCGCTACTCAGAGCTTGCAAATCAGGTTTGCTTTAAATACGCGCTGTAAAGTTTGTGAACGTTATTTACCGCTGAGATTTGACATAGTGAGTTGATGTTAGCCAAGAATGCCTTTAAGAAGACGAAGAAGCCATTATCAACAGCTCACCGAGTTTGAACGAGGTCGTGTAATAGGGCTACGAGAAGGTGGATTTTCTTTTCGCGATATTGCAGAAAGACTTGGCCGGAATGTATCCACTGTGCATGATTGTTGGGTGCAGTGGTCAAGGGATGGTACTGCCTCAAGAAGACCGGGTTCCGGGAGGCCACGTGGCACTACTGAGAGGGAAGACCGCCGTATTCGGCGTACAGCTGTGGCGCATCGTACTGCGTCTGCGGCAGAAATTCGAGCTGCAGTTGGTACCACAGTGACACAACGAACTGTTAGAAATCGGTTACTTCAAGGACAGCTCCGAGCCAGGCGCCCTGTAGCGTGCATTCCACTGACTACAAGCCATCGCCGTTTGCGACTCCAGTGGTGTCAAGCCAGAGCTCATTGGAGGACGGAGTGGAGATCTGTTGTGTTTTCTGATGAAAGCAGGTTCTGCCTTGGTGCCAGTGATGGCCGAGTGTTGGTCAGAAGGAGGCCAGGGGAACGCCTGCAACCAAACTGTCTGCGGCCTAGACACACTGGACCTACACCTGGAGTCATGGTCTGGGGAGCAATTTCCTATGACAGCAGGAGCACTCTTGTGGTTATACCAAACACACTGACTGCAAATTTGTACGTCAGTCTGGTAATTCAACCTGTAGTGCTGCCATTCATGAACAGCATTCAAGGGGGAGTTTTTCAACAGGATAACGCTCGCCCTCATACCGCTGTTGTCTCGCAACGTGCTCTACAGAGTGTCGACATGTTACCTTGGCCTGCGAGATCACCAGATCTGTCTCCAATTGAACACGTATGGGATATCATTGGACGACAACTCCAGCATCATCCACAGCCAGCACTGACCGTCCCAGTATTGACAGCACAAGTACAACAAGCATGGAACTCCATACCACAAAGTGACATTCGAAACCTGTATGACACAATGCATTCACGTTTGCAGGCTTGCATTCAAAATTCTGGAGGTTACACCGGCTATTAATTTAACAGTATTTCACATTTGAAATGCATTTTCTTGAGCTTAAATTAACCTGTGATCTTGAAAATTTAATCAATTAAACATGTTAACTTGACAAATGCATTGTCCAAATTTCATTACTCTACAATAATTTTTTCTTGGTGTTGGGATTTTTTTTTCCGTCTGTGTATTTGACGTGAATATTACTTTTACCATTAGTGACGTACTACATTTGCGCTTTATGAATAATGGTGAAGATTATCTACATTACCCGGTGACGCAGGTTCGGTGGCTGCCCTCCATGGTACCTTTCTTCGTAAAATTAACTATGGTGATCTCTCCTTTCCATCCATAGTGCTGGAAGGCAAACATAACACCCACATCTGACGGACGAATCACTATTAACAGCCTCGTATGCCATCAATTCGTTCACACTGCGTATAGGATGCGCAATTTGATGTTTTAATAATATAAACGTAAATGTTTCCTTTGCGAATAAGTTAAGATAACACTTAGGTTACCTATAGAAAATAGTTTTACACTTGCATCTACAAACTTTTCTGATATGAATATCTGACTGTAAAGCGTGCGTTTAAAAGAGGCTGGTTAGTTGATTGGGGGTTAACCTCGAATTCACATTTCTTACACTGGATTCGTAACTTAGGTAAATCGTTCTGATCCGATTTTTAATTTTTCAGGGTTTACAGCTGTTTAACGTCAATAGAGCCGGTAGAGAAGGAGAAAGGGGGGGGGGCAAGGAACGAGAATGAATTCTTTTGAACCTGCATTCTCACGAATAGCCCCTTTTTTTATGTGAAATCAGCAACAACAAATACGGTTGTGTAAACAGTAATTAAAAACTTAGGCTATGAAAAAAGGTCATTGGGTTCCTACGGCTCCTGACGCTTCCCCTGGGATCCAGGGAGGTAGAGTTCCGCATTCCCAGATATGTTTTGACTAATAAATTATATTAATAATAATAATTTCGTGTGGTCGTAATGACCTGGTGACAGGGTTTCTTATTAACTGATTCGGAAAAATGTTATGCCCGAGCTTCATCGCTCAACCACCAGGCAGCGCTACATCCTCTACATAAGTAAACAACAAACATTTATTAGCGGGTCGTTTGCTCTTTTATTCCGAAAACGCGGCGTGTATTTTTATCAGTTCATTCAAATTACAAAACTCGTTTTATCCAAATCTGCTATAGAATCGTTTTTCCTTTGATGTTGATGTATTAATATATTTAGCTGTTTGTTTTATTTATTTACTGTGTAGCTGTTGTTCGTTCAGTGCAGTGTTACAGTAAGTACATCAGTCTTAGTCAGAGCAATTTTTTCACAATTAACACTTCGCAAGCGAAGAAAATGTACTAATACGATGCGGTTCATGTACTGATAAACACTTCTGCTGCCACAAGTAACTAAATTCAACCAGTAGTATTTGCAAGAATCGTGTTTGGCGAAAAATGGATACTAATTTGTGGAAACTTTTAACTTTTATTTCCCCGTTTTCCGACATCATATCAGAATGAAATATATCCTATATTACCTCTCGGAGTGTGACGCACCATAGGCACTTTTCCAATTTTTATTTCTCAAAGAAACTAATTAATTATGAAACTCAACATCACCTGATTGGTTTATTGAAAATCTCAAAATAAAGTTTTTCTTGGAGACTATTTTGAATTTCACAAACTTATATGGTTCAGGGAAGTAGCGTTTTAAAAAGACATACAGCATTAGAAAAATAAATAAAGCATAAAAAAATACCAGAAAAACGAAAGGTCGGTTGGTGATCTGAAAAGCATTGGCACAATTTGCTGGAGGAAGTAAT